>JAANSP010001241.1:0-16166 GCA_036850745.1 Homidia socia
AGTCACAATAGGTACTTTCCAATGTCGCTTTCAGAATTCATAGTGGTCTTGAATTGGTGACATTTAATAACCTCTCTATGTTACTGTTGTGTATAACCGCAAAACTACTACTCCTACTAGAAAAAGTGGGAGGGAGTTGCTCTCTGTATCCCACGTAGCAATTGTCCACATGAGCAAACAATGTACCAATGTCCCACTTCTTTACATTTTACAAAATGTGGCCAGCTGACTGGATATGGCAGGGATGAATGAATGGATGCATTCAAGCATAGTTTAGTCATAGTTAATACCCACTTGAAGTACTGGCTCTTTACTATTTGTGCTCGAGGTAAATTACTTTTTTTCAAGCTAGCACGCAAACAAAATATACATGCATTATTACGGCTTCACTCATTCACTACCTACTGGAGAGAGAAGATAGTGGAACTAGAACTGAAATGGCAAGGAATAAAAATTGCTAGTGACATACCAAACTCTACATGCATTCTACTCAAGTACAACAATGCAAAATGTGTGTAGGAAGATGAAAAAGAAACTCTTATTTCTTCTCAAACTGTTGTATTTCGCATGCATAGCAGAAAAAAAGACACAAGTATGTGAAAGCAAAGGGAAAATTATGGCAAGTGGGGGAGGAGGAGGAGAAGGCTGTTGACAGGAGTAGTACTGTTGGCAGAGGACATCTTTTGAAACAAACTTTTAATGAGTTTAATTCTAAATGACAAGTCATTGCAACATTCTTGTGGTTTTGTCAATCCCAAGGGAGCTCATCATCCTCAAGCCAAGTAGCATTGAGGAGAGCATACAGCTACTGAATGCACACACCACTACCACACTAAACAAACGAGAGTAGAAGAGCTCCAAAAAAGGCCAAGCCAAGTGAATGAATGAGTGGGTCTAAAAAACTGAGCTAAACACCGCGACCACGACTTTCTACATTTTCTACACTTTCATTCCATAGAATTACCCATGTTAGATTTTCAACATTACAATAATGTGAGCTTTATTTGCTCTTATGTTGTTGCCGCAGTCCAAGTACATATAAGGGTATAGGTAGGTATATATTTTTTGTTACACAATTGTCGACACAACATGGCAAAAACATTGAAACAGTCGATGAGTACGATGATGACGGTTACTCTTTTATATAGGTATAAATTTTTCCCTCCAACTAGCAAACAGATGAAACCATATGTCTACTAAAGAAGCAAAGATGCATTCATTATAATTGCCAACTACGCGACGATGATGGTTTGTCTGGTGCCTTTGAAGTTATTAACTTGTGTTAATTTATGTGGAAAGCAAAATATATAGTACGAAACATGTGGTTTGCTCATCATCATCCTCGTCTTCCTCGCAACAACAAGAGCTAATTCCAATGTAAAATTGAGAACCCAGAATGACATGAATTAGGTAATCAGCAGACTGAAGGAGAATTAAAAAGGCTCCCCTCTTCCAACATCAAACAATCTTTCTTCTTGGTACAGCTTATACCTAATGAAAAAGGAAAAATAGGGGAGAGAAATGTATACAGACAGAGTATATTGTACACGCGTACGCAGCTCAAAAACAAATTTTGAACTTGAACTTGAAAGATTGTTGTCAGCACACAACTTTGAGTAGTAATGTGCGGGCAGACTCGTTATTAATAGGGATATCAAGGACGAGTTTATTGAAACATGTATCTGATTTGATAATTGGGGGCTCAGACGCATTTCCTCAACCAGAAAATTAGTTAGTACCATACAACTCGAATCAAAATTGAGTTGGTAATTTTGAGAAATACGTTTTATTACTTGAGGGGAAATTTTTGATTATAATATACATATTTTACATTATTAGCTCAGATTTCTCCTAAAGGAGTTTAATTTATAGGTGGGTAGATATTTTCAGCATATGTGATTGTTCATTCACCTATGATTTCATGTAGGATAATATTTAAGATTATTTATCCATGAACGACACTACGACACGGTCATTTCAACCTTGGAACTAGTATATGCTTGGTAAGCACATATTGGTAAGGAAATAACAGCCATGTCATGTCAGCTGCAGTAATGAGTTCACTACTACTAGCAATTACCGGTGAAGCACTTCAAACGCTAATGAAATTTTCCTGGTAGCAGAGTAAAATATTATGCTTATTATTCTCTCCGCAATAAAAAGTATAAATGTCAAAAGTATTACTTTGTCAGTGGAATATTGTGACTTGTGTGTGACGACGAATAAACTGCCACAGTGTTAATTCTTTCTACACGGAAAAGAGAAAAACAAAATCTGCCGTTATGTTTTAATCATTAATCATCATCACAGATGAAGGTTGTTGATTTGGCGCACGTCACAATTGTTATTGTTGGTCAAACATCCTCTCTCCGAATACTAGTAATTATTTACGCAGCAATGTGCATAAATCAATACATTCATGTGCAATGGCAAGTCAGATATTATATCAACAAATATTATTTTGCAATGCAATAAATACATGCTGTAGAGGTATTTACTATTTATGTTTTGATGTTTAAAAATAATATTCCAGAGAGAAAGAGGAAGTTTAGAAAACCTGGTCATGAGTGTCGTAGGTACAACAGAACGTGATAGGTCATAATTTTCAGTGATTTATCATCAGCTTAAATATCCATATTCTTGGTCGTGTTATTATTACATACCATGTGCATATGCAGCGTATTTTATTTTACTGGACAAAGAAAATGTCTTTTACAGTCACGTGCTATATCTACGCAAGGCGGAGGTGTCTCTGAATGGTTGGCACAATAAAAAACAAATTATTTGACTCCTTTTCTCTATTACAGCACATGTTTGAATCAGGAAAGAAAAGCTTGTGTGCGCCGTTTTGGAATTTTTACTGCTTTCCGATTGAGTAATCTTGGGACACACGCGATTATAAAGCTCACATATGTATCAGCCTATATAATAATATGCTCTAAAATAAATAAAAAATATCTGAAGCGCCTGTCTTGTAACAAGAAATGTATACTTACATGCAAATCTTGGGACACACGCGATTATAAAGCTTACATATATATCAGCCTATATAATAATATGCTCTAAAATAAATAAAAAATATCTGAAGCGTCTGTCTTGTAACAAGAAATGTATACTTACATTCATGTTTTTTCCAGCGTTTATATACTCATTTAAAAATATACGTAGCTATTGAAATTCTAGTATCTGGAGCAGTAAAAAACAGAGATTTATGCTGAGTAGGATTTTATCTCAAGCTCATGCATAATACAAATGAGTTACACATATACTCTTTTGTATGGGTATATCCAGTGGCTATAAAAATGAATCTGTACGTTGGTGTTTTTGGTAGTAGTTTCCTCTTTCAGCGATGAAAAATATAGTCCTATAATTTATGAAAGAAAGTCTGAGCAGGGCAAGAAAAGGCAGCACTTAGCAGACTTTGACTTTCGTTTGCCGATAACTTAACGGTTATACAATGTACATGTACGCCATTTTATTAGACTTTCTGGCTCATACCATCAGACGCTTTCCCCATCATCATTTCTATCTTATGTAGTATCTATACAAGTTACTTATTGATATTCACTACCTCTTTCTCCCATTTTTTGCTGTATATGGACGCATAGTGGTGGTAGTGTGAATTTGCAAGCAAAAATACGGAAATGTTGCAGTAAAGATGAATCCTAAAAAACATTTCCAGCTCATTTGCTGTCTTTTCAAGCAGCTTAATACTTTTGGCTCAAATGTGGAAATGAATGAATAAAGGATTCTGAGAAAAAGCGAAACGAAAAATGAGTCTGTGATAAGGAAGGAATAAGAATGGAAAAATAAGTGTGTTACAACATGGTTGCTTTTCTTGATCCGGCTAACAAGTAGAGTAAATTATATTATTATCTACTGTTATTATACATATGGTGCTGCTATAAATTGCAAACTTTACTGGAGTAAACATGTTTCAAAAAACTGGCATTGGACGTTATTGACATTTCACATGAATTTAGAGAGAATTTGTTTACTTGCCATTATTTTTTGTATCTTTTTCTTTGCCATTTTGTGCTAAAAAAATTGGCTACTGCATCTGCTAGTGGCGCATCATGGAGTGCACTTTATTGCAAGAAATTCTGGGAAAACCGTTATCTCCGACTTTTAAACTACATTGCCGCTAGAAATACTCCAATTTATTTTGGTTCCATCATTAAAAATTACGTAGTTGGTTACAATTACTGGATTCAATATTCAAAAGAAACATTTTGGCCAAGAGATGTTTTCTCGTGAAATTCTTCTCAAGGTTGCTCCACTTTTCTTGCTCCGTTACTTTTGCTCTATAATATATGATTTTGTATTCTTACATACGAAACGAGTTTGAAGATGCAAAGAAACAGCAGCAGCAGCAGATAACAAATTATGTATATGGTGCAAGTTACTCGCAGCAGCAGAGTGACACTAATACAAAAATTATTCTCTGAATGTAACCTGTCATGGCTGCTTTGAATTCTTCATGAAACGAATGAATGAGTGAATGCACAAAAAAGATGACTGAAATTTGTAGAACGAATGAATGAGTGAATGCACAAAAAAGATGACTGAAATTGTAGAAAAGGAGAAAAAGCATGCTGCTTGGAGCGGACAACGCTACGCTACACACAACAAAAACAACGAGTTGACACTCGGAATTGAATGAAAGAAGGGAAAATGGAACGAAGGAAAAATGCGACGATGCGAACCGTACATTTATATAGGCAAGGAATTCACGCTTTTTTGCCACCATGAACTAGCAGCAGAGGAAACGTTTAAAATGAATACGATTTTACATCCTATATTTCCACTTTACATAAATACTTACGTGCAACGTGCTGAACAACGTGTGATAGTAGCGCTAAAGCTGTAAAGGCAAATCTTTTGAAATACAAAAGTTAGGAAAAGTGAAAGAGAAATTGCAAAAAGGAAAACACATTTTACCTCTATAACTTGGCTTGAGTTTACTTGAGTACACCTACTTATATAGGTATCTTTAGGTACGTATATACATATGCATTATTACAAAGAGAGAGAGAGAGAAAAAACGGTAGAGCGTCTCGGGCATAAAATGCAAGTGTCCGTTGGTGCATGAAAATTACTATTACTATGATTATTATTATTATTGCGAGAGATTGCTTTTTACACGTTCTCTTTTACGCAGACGTGTTCTGTTTTCTATAAAATCCCTCTTTAATGCTTTTCTTCGTGAAAGCATAAATATTTAAACAAGCACGAGAACTTTCACGTCCGCCATTTTCAGCCGCCGTTGTTGCGTTGTTGCTCACTCTGCCTCATCCATTCTCCCTTTGTTTTGTGTCGCTCCGGCTGTACGGATTTAGCATGTGTAATAATTTAAATTCAGCTATTGTTTATTTAAGCCTGTTGTCATAAAATGTCATGAAACGCTTTTGTTTTTCACTCTGCAAACTTGTACAAGACGCGCTGCTGCTGGTTAGGAGAATGATGATGATGATGGCTGAGAAGCGCGGTGAGTGTGGTTGTTAGGTATACAACTTTTTTTCTTCAGCATGTATTGTAAAGCAGCAGAAAAAAGATAATAATATTTTAACTCCTGCTTACATAAATTCCTGAGCCTCCACTCTGTACGTATATACTCTTCGCTTTAGCCCTAATCCTTAGAAAGATGATGGTAAAAAAGAAGCCAGCGGTTTTTTGGTGTCCTTGTTTTCCTGTCAGAAACGCTTGAAAACTCCCTAAAATGCTTTTACTTTTTTTAATCTATCCACTACAAAAACAATGTGTACTTTGTTCCGTTTTCAGAGTGTACTCTGGGTAAAAAGAGTCTGAAAAGAACGTGTACGTGTGGGAGGATATACATGCGTTATTTAAACGAATACTTTATATCTCTCTGCAAAGCTTGAAAAAGTTGACTTTTCTAAAAAATATTGGCGCTGTAACTCTGAAAGAAAAATAGAAACCACGAATAATATTATACGCACACGCTCATCTTGTACCATTGAAAAGTACAACTGTTTGTATACAAGATAACTAAAAGTGTGTTTACTAAAAATGTAGATAAATACTAGCAACTTTTTTTATTGCACAATAAGTAACTTTCCGAATTCTCTCAGCAGCAGCAAGAACATTAGGTACATCTTTTTTTCATAAAACCAACATGGTATTTTATTTCTGTATATATTGCTGTTGACGTCTATTCCCCCATCAACTTTATACACGCTCCCGTAACCTCCATGATAACATAAATGACACAATGGAAAGACAAGAACCGCACACTGACTGCCCTTTTACGGACAATAAATTTAGGCAACATGCTTTTTATCCAATGTCTTGTTGCTGTACGCATAAAACAAACTGGGGAATGTATAGGAGCTCATCAAGAACGGCGCACAGAAATGAAAGAAAAAAATGTGATGAGGGCAAAAGAAAAAGAAAAACTTATCTTGTTTCTGTGCTTTACAAAACAAATAGTAAATGCGCCATCGCTATTTATTATTACCAAATGAATAAAGTTTTGTCTCCCCCTTTAATATTATTATAGTACAAAGAACCGTCGAGCCCCGATATATATATTTGGGCTGCTCTGTGCTTCATACAAGTTTTTGTAAAGCTTGTTTCTCACTAAAAGATTAGTATCAGCCGCCAGTCATTCAATTGAATAGTTTCTGATGTCCCCTTCCCTTAAATATTACTACGAGAAGAATTCCTGAATCATTCATTGCTGTCCAAAGAAAGTTGTATTTAGGTATACATAATGTAGTAATCAACCAAGTAAAGATAAGTAGAAAAAACCCATAATATCCTATAAAGACGTACATTGAATTAATCCGACACGTAACAACAAACTAACTCACAAGAGAGAGAGAGACACACACACACTGAACTTTGCAAAAAAACATCTGCTTTTGATATGGATTTAATGGTAATGCGACCAACTCAAAAAAGGAACGAAAAAGTTGGAAAAGTAGAAGATTGTGCGGTCAAAAGAAATAATCAGGAGGAGAAAAGTAGAAACTAGCAGTAGTGTGTACCTCTCTACATATCTGTATTTCTTTTCTCAAGAACCAACTTACTTTGTGGGTCGTTTTTTAAGTGCACTATTACATCAATACGTCGTCCCGATACATTATTCCAATCCAATACAAAGAAAATATTATGCGCTTTTTTGTCTAATGTACCCTGGCCTATCTAAACTGCTTGTACCTGGGCTGGATGGAAAAAGGGCTGATACGTGAAAAATATATGGTGTAATAGTGTGTGTTATCATCAATGCGATTTTTTTCTGCATGCTATTTTGCCCAACCGTCGTTTATCTTTAATCATGCCATTATCCTCTTTCCTTTTTATATCCTCCTATGGAAAGTAATACATTTCCCATTAATGTCATTGTTTAACAGGTTTAGAGAATGACATGAAAGTGAAAGTTGCCATTATTGTGACGGCGATGATCATGTTTCTTTTGCATTTTGCTAAGGAAAGTAGGATAGGAAGAAAAAAAGATAGGTTAAAAAAGATCTCCTTTTTTCTTTCTCTTTTTTGTTATTTTGATATGTATCTAGAACAAGCTCATCTTCCTCCTCTTCAAGCGCTTCCTACAGAGACCTGACAGTTGTCAGTGTGTGTGCAAGTGGATTTTATTCTTGTTCTTTGGAACACTTGTAATATCTACTTAGTTTCCTGCTTTTGAAGTGATCTCCCCGGATAAAAACTAGCCTTCGGGGTAAAGTTTCGTGAGAATAAAGTCAAGTCATGCATTGTGAAATACAACAACATTCTTTCCGAAAAAAAGATAGGAAGTGAGAGGGAGAGAGAGAATTAGAGAGAACATCGTGCATCACACGCCTTTTACTCCCTGAAGCGAGAAAGACGAAAACGACCCCACTACTATAATCATCTTACTTACATACTACACACAGCGTTTAGAAAGAAAGAGTGAGAGAGACGTTCCTGTTGTGTTCCACCTCGTTACCCCACATTTGCTTCTTTATTTTTCTTTTCACTACAGAGGCTCAACTCGGTGGCAGTAGCAGCAGTAGTTAGTTCATATCGTATAGGAAGTATTTGGGGTATCAAGTCAAATAACCGACAATCTATTTAGGTTTAACCAAACACATTTGAGACCACTACACATCCCAGTTACAGCACCGCCAAGCGCCATATTTACCTCGAGCAAGTATAACGTGTCAGGTAAAATGAAGGGCGTACCCATATTCCCTTCTTCTTCTCTTTTGCTACTACACTACATAATACGACTTACTAACCTGATTTCCTCCCTAAATTTTCTTTTTCTTTATTTTATGCAGTGCATTCTCCCGCCTTTGAGTGCATTGCTCCCCACCACCACTCCACTACTGCTATACCACTTCTCTTTCACTGTTATCGTTTTGAGTTATTCAGGTAAAAAAAGGAAAATAAATTAAATGTGTGGAAGAGAGAAAAAAATGTGTAAAAAGGTTCGTTTAGCTGGAACGGTTGACATGTATATGGACGCATTATACAAAACTCCCATAGCGCTCATATGGTGCTACTCTACTACTGCTTCTGCGGTGGCGTTCATAAAATGCAGGCAAAAGGCTTACTTATTATAGTGCGGTGGTAAGTTTTTGTATTAATTTTATCGAAGGTGGGTTCTTTTGGGTTATTACAGGAGCAGAAGCATTTGCTGTTAGTGGAAAGGATAATGCTCCTTTAACCTCGACACCCTTCACAGAAACCAAGCCAGTCAGTTCCACGCTGAGGAACTTTTCATTTACACTGTGCCTTACATTGTAGTAGATATTATTCTATTCGTTTGGTTTTTTGTTGAAAGAGAAAAAAAAGTTGCTCTTGCCTGACCATGCATGCATATATACTAACAAAGTCACAGAATTTAGAAAGAATTGATGTAATAAGTATAAAATGTATTTTTACATAATGCTTCTTCATACATAACATATTATTTTTTAAGGTAAAAATGTTGAACCGTCATACAGAGAAAACATGTTCTACTCCAATTTTCGAAAAAAATAAGTCAGTAGAGAAAAAAGTTCTTTTTACCGGCTGCTGGGCTCTGCCCTGCTTTTACTAGGTATTTTATTAGGTGCACCACCACCACCACCAGCCAGATGAAACATTCCCCCCGACAGTAGTCCTACCACATATTATTTTTTAAGGTAAAAAAAATGCTGAACCGTCATACAGAGAAAACATGTTCTACTCCAATTTTCGAAAAAAATAAGTCAGTAGAGAAAAAAGTTTTTTTACCGGCTGCTGTGCTGTGCTCTGCTTTTACTAGGTATTTTATTAGGTGCACCACCACCACCACCAGCCAGATGAAACATTCCCCCCGACAGTAGTCCTACCTACTTGGTTTTCACTTAAATGTATGATAATCCAGTCAGCTTTCCTCCAAGTAGAACTAGTAGGGAAAAATATGTGAACCACTCAATTGTATATTGCAGAAAAGCTAGGATGAACTAAATCGATTATTCTATTTCCATTCTGTCATTTAACCGAAAAAAGTTGCTCCCGTTTTTTTGCTTTCTAGAATCAGAATGGAAAATAAAAAGGAAGAAAAAATGCAGGCTAAGGTTTCTCTTTGAGAGAAAGAGAGATATTAGTTTGTTGGAGAAGGATGTCATATGAATGAATGAATATTTTTACATTGCACATCACCCACCAGAGCATAATATCATGGAAATGCTCATGTCAGCCTAGATAACTGAAAACAGGAACACAGAATAGGGTTGTTGTCGCTTATAAACACATGTACAATAGGGCTTTTTTGTGAAGAAATACCGCAGACCAAAAAAATATAATATAAAAGGAAGTATGTTATTATTATCAAAAAAATTTGATTTTATGTGCAAGGCAGCAGCCATATTTTGCTGTATATGGAAAACATCATCACAAATGTATGCTGTAGTAGAAAAAATTGCACATGGAATGAGAAAAAAGAAGGCATACATACGCTTGGTGGTGTGGCACTATAGTGTTTACCAAGTGGTTTGGTTTGTTGTAAGCAGACTGCAGATTCATATGATAAAAGGGAGTTATTTGGCTCTTTAAGCAGTGTCCGGTTTCATTTTCATCTCTACACAAAACTCTTGTACAGTACAGTGTACAATGCTACCGGGCAGAATCAGCGGCAGAGCAGCTGTAGTCATTTTCGGTTTTCACTGCAACGCTCCTCACACTTTGCAAAGAAAGGAGACCAGTCAGTTTCAGAATTTATACGTGCATGATGATGACAATGATGGTAGTTGTGGCTTTCTGACCGCAACCATCTGACTGACTTTTATCAAAATGTGTTTACGAAATTCATCCAAATACAAAATCGAGGAAAAATGAAAACATTGCAAGTTTGTATGTAATACAAGGAAATGGAAAAAGAAGTATGTATACTTTGGACTGCAACGATAACAGTCACTTGGCAAATGTAAATATTTTTGCACAAAAAATGGTGAACATGTACAGCAAAAGAGAACAATTAGAGAAAAGTAAATACTTAAAATTACAACATAACTTCAGCTATCCATTCTACGCCCACAATGACGGGCAACACCTTTACATTATATTGTATGTAATTGACGCAGTGTATAGTGTGCTTCCATTAATTTACTTTATTTCCTACCATTTATACAAGCAGCAGCAGTAGCATCAGCTTCATGCAGTCATAATCCCGTTATTTTGGCTTGTTAGTAATCTGCACAAGAAATATAGAACAGTATATCCTAGTCCATCTCTGATACTTGTAATGTTTTTGGTTTGTTGTTCTATTTCTTCTCTTTTTAGAAGTACATTTTTTTCTTTTTTATGCCCAGTCAGAAAGGTACTGGTGCCATACATACGTTCAAAACATGCCTGCTTGGCTCAATTTCAAAAAAAGTTTATAATAATATGCCTTTCTACTTTCCAGATATCCAACCAACCTCTTTGCAATGTTTATATGTATGTTGTATATAGGCTTCTGGTATAATTCATTGCTTTCAGCTTTAGCTAACCTTACACATTTTTTTTCGTTCCAAGTCACAGTGAAACAAGTTGCCTACAAGCAGACAAGCAAGCAGCAGCAACTGCGAAATAATGTATATTACACTAATAGTAAAGTTAACTTGCTTCTACTCTTACTACTACACTCTGTTGATTTTTTTACTCTCACTTTTTTCTCTTTCCTTTACTTCTTTCTTTCCTTTTTCTCGTCTTGTTAGTACTTTCCTCTTTTTCTCTCTCTTTCCATATAGCACTCACTCTCATCTTTCACTTTTTTGTCCTTCCGTAGAATACTCCTTCTATATAACTTTATCAAAAGTCTTCCGTGTAGTGATGATGGTAGTAGTAGGGGCAGTAGTATAAACGATATATGGTTAACTTTAAGGAAACCAGTAAGCACAAACTTTTTTCCTTGTTCGTTTCATTTCCTTATTATTGCAACTTGAGTTAATCCACATTTTCAACTCTTTTACTACAACTTTATACGATCCGCCAATGTATCCCTACACTACTGCTGTTAAGTCTATCTGATGTCTAATTTCTTACATGGAAAATTACAGGCAAAAGGAAATTGTTTGCAATGCACATTATACATTTAGAAGCAACTTTTCCCTTTTTCTCTTTCCTATTACAATTTTTTGGAAGGTAGGCAGGCACACTTTTCTACTTTCCTCGCGTACAAAATGAATCTAGTAGATAGGATTTTTTCTCTCCTTGGTCAGAACTTAGCAGCTCAGAGAAGACAGACATGACTAGGAAATGAATATGTATTAAGTAGTAATGCCTTGCTGATTGTGGTGAGTTTATATATATTATTTAGTTTTGGGATGTAATGGAGGAAAAAGGCAGATTTATTCCGACGTAATTATTAACTGCTATACATCATCATTCTCTCGTGTAAGTAATCAAAGTTGGGATTGTAATGTAAAAAAATATTTACATTTTTTCCCAAGAAAAAATTCCCTTACTTTTATGACACGTGTACTCCTTTTGAATCATCATTAGATATTTAATGCTTGTATGTTTATACTGAATATATCAGAGTCATGATATATTCTTGTTTCACTTATGAAAGGATTCATGTTTCCACAAAAAACTTTTACATTTCTTACAGCCTCCATAAGTGAAGATATGAATGGCAGTAGTTGTAGGAGCGAAAAGGAGAGAAGACAGACCAAAAAGCTGATAATGTTATCATTTTCTTTCAAAGTAAATACATTTTCATCCCGTTATAGTACCTGAGGGAGTGGAAGCTCTTTTATTAGTTCCAGAGCTCATTTTATCTTTGCCTCGTGCCATATCCAAAAATATCGAATAATAATAATAATTATTATTATTATTATTTTCTTTCAATACAGTCAAAGATGAGTTTCTTATAGATTGAAACATTTGTGGCATAATGAATATATGTAGGTATTGGTCTCAACTGACTTACTCTTTCCCATTTTAGCTGCACACACATAATACAACCAANTATTTTCTTTCAATACAGTCAAAGATGAGTTTCTTATAGATTGAAACATTTGTGGCATAATGAATATATGTAGGCATTGGTCTCAACTGACTTACTCTTTCCCATTTTAGCTGCACACACATAATACAACCAAACTCCCTAAATACCACGCATCTCAGTTTGTGTTTTCTTTCTTTCCATGTGAAAATATAAACTGCCTACATACAAGCACTTTCCCATGTTATATATGTACCTATCCTGCCAAAAGATCACGCAAAAAACTTTCATTTCCCACTACTGCTTCACATTTTGTGGAACAGAAAGAGAGAGATGAAAGAAAAAGAGAAATAAAAGTTGCTGTCGAGGCTGGGACGACAGATGCTCTCTGTTAACGCGCTCACTGTATGTTCTTTACTCTTTGCTTTCATCAAACGTGGTGTGTGTGTGTTCCAGAGTCCAGAGTCTCTATATAATTTTGACACTTTTCATTATGGTTGATTACACTTCTTTAACGTTCTCTTTCATTCTCGTGGATATTTCTTTTCTTAATGTACTGTATGTTCTTGTCTTAATGTTTACATGAGTACAACGCAGGTTTATTAAAAGACGTATAGACAAGCACCAAATATTTATTTTGTTATTATTATTTAATCTAAATCAGGTATACCATCTGTATAGATATGCAGTGCAAGAAACAATCAAAGTGTCCATATATCCATGTGTCCGACAGATGAAACAAAAAAATCCTTTGTTCATTGTTTCTTCTTCATGCCAGATGATGCCTCTTCCTCCCCAAAATATGAGCAATCTTGATAAAGCATATCCCTTCTTACTTTTCACTCAATATACCTAGCCCAAAAATCATCTCTCTTTTTATGAATTATTTTCCCTTCACTCTGAGTAACTCTATTATTGCTATTAGATATTGATTGCCTCCAGACATAAATGATTATCTAAAAAGACACAGCAAATAATATTGCGGGGGTATATTATTTATTATGAAACTCACTTCGTGCGTGTATGACTGACATTAAAAACACTGTGCATCTCTGCTGCTGCTGCTCTGTTTCTGTTGCGATACCAGAAGAATAGTATGTACATTAGGAAAACACGACATTTTTACCAATGTCATCTCGGTCTCGGTCTTCCCTTTAATCTTATAGGACTTTTTTTGTCTTTTTCATGGTTTTCCCATCGGTAATTTTCAACAAACCTGTCTTTCCGATTGCTTTCTTCTAGAAAAAAACTCGTTTTCCACAGAAAATGAAAGGGTTCATGTGTGGTTTGACGTAGACGGGCATTCCATGGAAAGATATATAATAGAAATGGTAGGTGTTGTACATGCTACCATTTTCTGCATTTTCTCTAAAGAAATTTCTTGTTTTTGATCGTTGCTGCAGTATGTTCCAATCATTCACAGTCTTTTGTCTTGGTTATTTATACAAGCCTTTGTTAACAAGTCATCATCTTCTTTGACATATTCACAGTAACTTTCTGATTTCTATCTCTTGTTATCACAGCTGTCATTAGTATTTTGCTCAAAATATCTTGCAGTAATGATGGTAAAATTACAACTGAAAATGTGACATTTTATGTGATAATATATCAAAAGTCTATTTACTTCTCCAGAGAAAGAGAAACAAGTAAGAAAGGAGTAGTGTCTTTATCATTAATGTTTGTATTCCCGCATGGAAAATTTTCCCACGTAGTAACTTCTCTCATTAAAATGTAAATTTTGCAAAGTCAAATTAATGAACACATATATATCTGCACATGAATTACTCAGTTCTGTGTATTACTTTACATAAGAAAAACTGAAGAAAGCATTATGCTGTTTTGGCATTTATTTAAAAGGCATAAGCACACGCGGTTCTGCTCTGCCGGCTTTTGAAAAAACTACACAGTAGTAGTGTCGTTTTCCTCTTGAAACAAAAATATTTCGCTATAATTAAGTAGCGGAAGTCACCTGCTAATTTCATGTTTTTCTTTTTGTCCGTCCATATGGTGAGATTGTACAACCGGCTTTTGAAAAAAACTACACAGCAGTAGTGTCGTTTTCCTCTTGAAACAAAAATATTTCGCTATAATTAAGTAGCGGAAGTCACCTGCTAATTTCATGTTTTTCTTTTTGTCCGTCCATATGGTGAGATTGTACAGTTATTAAAAACAAAAAAGGACGCGATTTTCTACTTCAGTAAAGCAGTATTATAACGTAATACCACCTAGTATTGTCAAGTCCCAAAATGTACCTTTAAATAAATGTAAAGAACACACAATATCGTCATGTTAAAAACTTATTGTTTCCGCTACGTCTTTCTACACAACATGTTTATTTTCCAACAAAACCTGCAAAAATACATGGATTTGGTGACAGACTCGCACGGAATTAGAACCGTCATTCATTGTGCATAAATCATGTCAGGTCCGCATTTTCTTCCCTTTTGTCTTGGTTTGCTCCAGAGTGAGTAAAGCATACACAAAACTCAAGCTAAGGAAAGGAAACCTCATCATTCCAAAACGGAGAAAACCCAGCCATTGCTGTCTGTAGTTGATTTTGGTTTTATGAAGAAATATAATGTAGTGGTGGTGGTGCACACAATGCACAATATACATACCTATAAGCAGCTGCATACGCGGAAAAGGTTCTGCTCTATTAATAACAGTAATAAACATTCTATATTATTTTATATAAAGTAAATACATATGTGTATGTAGGTAATCATCCTTTAACTCAGCGAAAAGTAAAGAAAAGTTAAGCACGTTTCCGTATGTACTACGCAAGTAATAAAAAATAAAATATTTTCCTACGCCATTAAAGAAAAAGACATGAGTTTACTGCACCGCGAAGCACACAAAGCACATTTTCGTTTTCCCCAAAGTACACAGAAAAAGTAAAATACTAGTAATGGGATCATAAAGTGACAGTAATTTAGAAAATGAGATTTTGATGGTACACTGCCGACATTTCTTTTATGGTTTTTTCTCTTTCTTTTCTCCTTTTCTTCTCTAGTGGCTAATGGGAAGAACAATGGCCCATTGGCTGTTGTTGTGTTCGTCCACGGGGAGGATTTTGCATATGGTGCCGGTCACCCGTATGATCCCTCCATGTTCGTCAGTCAGATGAACGTTATAGTTGTGACCATGAACTATAGAGTTGGAATTTTAGGTTTGTAAAAACACTTGTAATTGACCACTGCTAATATTTCAATTTACCTAAATTACTTTTTGCTTGTTTTTTCATTTTGCAATAAAGACGTTTTATTGTTATTTTAACAGCCGGAAAAGTTTTAATGGCAATGGGTATACATGTGATTAATGCTTTGTTTTTACATGTTGCAGGTTTTTTAAACGCAAATTCGGATGGCTTCTTTAAGTCTCCAGCCAATTTCGCACTGTTAGATATAATTGCAGCCCTGCATTGGACACAAGTAAGTAAAGTTTGCTTTTAAAAAAATTGTAAAGAACATTTTTAATGACTTTCTTGATTTGGAAATGAAGGTTACTGAAAATACATTTCTAATGACATAAAAAACAAAACAGGCAAAATTATTGTGTGAACTTTTTAATAAGATAAAACCCGTAATAAAGTAGATATATAGATGGATACATTAGGAACCCGGTTTTGAATAAGTTTCCAATCTCAAACCTCCTGTATTTGAAATCATTCCAGAAACTGAGCCCAAGGTGTATTTTGAGAAAAAGTGAAAAGACTATTATTTATTTTTTCCTCTGACTGCAAACTTTTTTTCTAAATTTTTGTTCA
>JAANSP010001242.1:0-16166 GCA_036850745.1 Homidia socia
ATCGGAATAATTCAAGCACATTTTCATATTACTTGTACTACTTATTATTACCAACACAAAGAGAGGAGGAATATGTATAGAAGGTTGTTAATAATAATAATAAAAATATAATGTAATCCTTTTCATTTCTCTTTCTCTCATCTTCCTCGTCATCATCATCATCATCTTTACTGTCCCGTCAGAGAGGAACCTTGCTGCCTGCCCAGAAAAAAAAATCAAACCAGTTACACACAACTCTAATGAAACTTTAAACCGACAGCAGTGCAGTGCACTGTAGTAGTGGCAGTAGTGAGTCAGCCAACCTAACCTAGTGCAACAGTAAGAGAAGAAACAAAAAAAACATTTTAAGATGCATTACATTGCTTCTCTTGAAACAAAAAAGAAGATGAGTGTGGTGGTGAAGTGAGGTAGTGGGAGATGAAGAGAGAGTAACAAGCAGCAGCAAGCACCGATGGTGGTAGTAGTTTTGTAGTAGAAGTGGCAATAATAATAACCAAAAAAAGGAACAACAACAACCTACCCTACTATTACGATTTTTTTACTACAACAAGCTACTCTACTACTACTACAACCTACAACTACCACTCCTGCTGCTGCTGCTGTTTGAAAGTGTATAGGCATAAAAATGTATATAGAGATATATTTTTACTCTTTGCAAAGCCAGCAAAACTGCTTCTTTCTTACCGCTGCTGCTGCTGTTTCTTTTTTTTCTTGATGAAATGCTTGTGTGTTTTTATTATTTTTCTACGAGCTGAGAAGAAACAGTGAAAAACGGCGAAAATAAGGTTGATTCTTATTATTCCTCGGGTTGCATAAAAGCAGCAGCGATAGGAGCAGAAATAGTAACACAAATACATATATAGACAAACTACTTACTACTACTACCACCAGTAGTATCAGCAAAATAGTAGAAGAATACGAGATGTTTAACGATGATATGATCTTGGTCGTAAATAGACCTGGAGGGGCTTGTCTCACATTTCCTTCAAACTGCCGGACATAAATCTCCAAAGGTTTCCTCTTTGGCATAATGGAAAAAGGAAGCTCTCTCTCTCTCTCTGTGGCAAAGAAAAATATATTATAAAAAGCAGCAGCAGCAGAAGAAAAAAATACGTTCCTTATTCTTGCAGTCAGCAGCAACTGCATATTATACTATTACTACCAAGAAGGAAATTTTTTAGTAGTGAAGACATAAATAGCATTTTGTGAGTGAATGTCTGTATATATTTATATCCACACACACTGAGAGAGAGACGATAATATAAACATTTATATCTTCCAAAATATGTACAAAACATGCTTTACTACTTCTCGTTGTGCTGCTGATGCGATGCATTCAAAGATTTTTTTCTTATTCTTCTTCCTCTCTCTTTCCACACCGGCACTTGAGCTCTTTGTGTGGTAGTAAAAATTCTGAAATTGTAGGAAAAAGCAATGCATATTAGAGAGATAGAGAGAGAGAGAGAGGAAAAAACAGGAAAAAAACGAGAGAGAGAGAGATATATAGCATTTTTTGGGCTGTTTGTGAGCTATATTCTCGATGCATCTCTTGAAGCTTTTTATCTCAATTCAGTACTCAAAATTCACATCACCAGTCCAAAAAAACCTCTATGCATGTTTGATCATCCTTCCTCTTCTCTCTATCCAAGTATTACTTTCTTACAATGTATTTATTTATATACATACATTTTTTATCACATCACAATACATAATATTATCTGTTGTGTGTAAGTATTTATATCCTTTTTGGTTTGTTGTCTGCCTTACTTTCTTTCAAAGAGGAAAAAATACATCTATTCCTTTTAAACTTGTGTGTTTGTGTGTGGTAGCAGTGATGCTGCGGCGTTTGCCACAATAACTCATCTTTTACTACTTGCTCCACAACTACAACAATTGCATGTGAAAAGGAAGAGGAAAAAAGCTCAAACGAGAAGGAGCAGCAGCAGCTTCAAAATAAATTGCAAAAAATACCCATGCATTCATACCAGAATATAAATACACATCACAAATGACATGATGATGCTACATTGTAAACTTTATGAATTTCATCTTTTTTTCTTTTTTCTTCATCTCCTCTGCTGACACTATTGGTTTGGCTGGGATTTTTTGGTTGTAAAGTACCAAGTTACTGACTGAATTAACAATGCTTACTATAGCAAAAAGCATGAGAGAGCGAGAGATACAAAACTGAAAGAGAGAGAGAGAAAAAGTTGGAAACTGCTTCCGATTTTAACTGCTTCCTTTACAATCAGAAAAGCAACAAAGGAAGCAAGGCAACAGCAGCAGAAAGAAATGAGAAAAAGACCTTGCCTCTGCCTGCCACGTTTAGAATGAATACATTTATATACGTCAGCAGTACGCTGGATCGTGTATTACGTATTCATTTTACTTGCTCATTCATCCAATCCTTCCGCCATTCATGGATGGAATTTTTAAAAAGTCAAAAGTTCAACCGAAAATACATAATAAGCTGACGAGGAGGTATGCTGCTAGTCACAATAAACAAAACCCCAATACAAGCGCATATTATTTTTATTTTTATTATGGGAATATATACATATATTATATAATAGTAACATGATATATTACTGTGGGTCCTGTTTGTTGGCTATATACACAAGCCACGTCTGTAAAATAGTTGCTACATCGTACTACCACTACTGCCATTCCCTTTTTTCTCCTCCGCTGTTCTGCATCCGCCGGTAAAATTAGTATGTCATATGCACACAACTTGGGTCAAAAAAGTTTTTGAGACTTTAGCTTATATGTAATAATAACCACTTATAAATGTGCATACCATATACAAGGGATACTTAGAGCAGACAAGGCAAAGGGCACGTATACTAAAAAAAGGAAAAATTCCTAAAAAAAAAAAAAAGCTTATATGTGATTTACTAAAATACACACACACACTTTTTTGTTGTACGACATCCTCTTCACCAACAACAGCAGCAGCCCCATGCTGGTTGCCAGTTAAAACCATCTCATCAGAACAGAATCACCGTCATTATCATCGTCCTCATATCACCAGAGTTTAATAGCTACTCGTATCTTTATTATTCATTCCTACTTTTTATTATTATTTCACCAAAATATTTCCATATTTCTTTGTTGTCGGATAATAATAATGGCTTGTCAATGATGGTCCCTTTAATGATAAAGGTAGCAATAATAATTACTTGGTACATCAACAACAACCACTTACACAGCTGACGTATAATATGGGTGTAGCGTAACCCAAAACCCTTCTTTCATTATTACAATTATGTGGCAGCAGAAGCAGCAACCTGACCTAACAAAAAAAATCCTAAAAGTATAATAATATCAAGTAAAAGTGAACAAAAAAACGAGTATTTGTGGTGTGAGCCATGAGCACATGTCGTTTTCATTTTTGTGTACCTAGTTTATAGGGTGAAGTGAGGTCAATGCGTTCTAGTAAGTAGGTAGGTAGATAAGGCATGCATTTTTGTTCGGGTTCCCATTTTTCTGCATGCCCTTTCTCTCGTCATCACCCCAAAAACTACTTATCTCCATTTCTAATGGAATTTTTCCAAAACTTGCACATAAATATTGAAAATGTTGAAGATGAATACACATTCAATGTATAATAAATAGGTAGGGATACCCAAACAAAGTACCTATCTGTATGCTATTCAATATCGAAACGTTGACAAATAAAACCTTGTTTTTATCAAAAAAGTATCCTCAAATATCGTTAAATCTCTAAATTCATTGCTTTGTTTTTTTCTTTACTTTTATCTCTCTACAATAATAGTCCTCCATATTTACAAGCAGATATACAAAAACACACACACGAAAATCATCTTCGTCTTCTTGTTCTTGTGATGTGAGTCTGTGAGAGAAAAAGTTAGTCATCCGTGAAGTTTCAATATCCGATCTGTCTTCGACACTTTGCATGTCTTCTCTCTATCTCCCACCAGCTATTTATTTCAAAAGTACCTGGATTAAAGTGATGCTTTGCTTATAGATAGGCATGCTACGTATTGAATACCTATTTTATAACAGAGGATTTTGTAACCATGTATGTACATGTTCACTTGTTCTCTCTTGGTAAGAACAACGGTGAGAAAATGGTGTAATTTCTTAGCGAGTTCTCTAGAGACCGCAGAGCGGCGAAAAAAATCAATGACGATCAATAAAATAGTTTCAGCAGCCTTATTTCTCGCTCTCTCATACCTTGTTCCCTTCTTTAAAAAACTAGTTACTTGGCTTGATCGTCACAAGATAATTCGTACTTGAGCTTGTACAACGCCGAACACCTATTTTACCTTTCTCTGGGGTAAGGCATCGATGCGCAGATAAGGCTACTGCAAGTTAGTTAACAATGTACAATACAACGCCGTAGTAATCATAATTCTAGTTTATCTATTCGTACTGTTCCATGCCTTATTTGGTACGCACTTTCTCCCAAAAATAATTGTATTCTTTATTTAAGAACAAACAGAAAAAGTCAAGTATTTCTTGTACGTACCTATTTTCCTTGAAACAAAATCAAACGTTTTTGAATGTATATCCGTATGGTTTAGATTAGAGTGATGCTGATGCTGTAACTCATATGTGGTGTGATAATATAAAGATGGCCCTACTACCTTTTTTGCTGTCCGCCACCAGTAATCATAATATGCAGCCAAAGCTAACCTTATGGTAGTGATGGTGGCGGTGGTGGTGATCACGATAATAAAAAACTGCCTAGTCTAAAGACAAAACTCGTAGTTACGTAGTAGTCAATGTCGTAAGACACATTAAGTGGATTGCTGTGGAAGATTAAGTTAGCCACCGTGAAGCCTCAGAGCCCTTGTAAAATATCCATTCTTTGTTTGGTATTCTCATTCTTCTACTTTTTATAACAGCAATAAGATATAAATGTATCTTGCATTGCACCACCGCCAATCCATTCATATCGGTATAATGATAATGCACAATAAATGTGTTATGCTATATGGCACACTATATAGTAATCTTTATCCTTTTGCAAGGAAATGGACACACGGCAGCAACCTAAGCAGCAGCAACATCATCAACCACACCATACCACTATGCTACCATCATCAATCCTTTTTGCTTCTCAGCTTCATCTTGGCTGCTGCTGCTGTGTACACTGCGAGAGGAATCAAGAAGATGAGTTGAGTAGTAAGTAGTACCTACATAAAAAAGTGTTTTTCTTGGTACCGTTCGTTTCTCCTTCATTCATTTCGTTTAATGCCGTTAATACCAGGAGAAGAAGAAGAAGAAGGTACGAGCAGCGGAAGGAACGTACGATATGAGGAAAACTAATGATCTATATCGTTTGCAAGCTAATAGCTGAAACGGTCGTAAAAGGAGAAAGAGAGAGAGAGCCACACACACTCAAACAGCAGCATCCTGCACTCTTTCCATATCCCACCCAACCCACATGCTCCACCGTAAAACTCGTAAAGTTACATAGTATATAAAAACAGGGCTTAAAAAAAGTTGTACTCGCATACACACCTACTTGCTCTGTTGTAGACATGTGTACATTCATAAGCACCAGCAGCAGCAGGAGTAAGCACACGGACACACAGACACATAATAATAATACTCCGAAGAAGAACGAGCACGAACTCAATATGTCGGTGAATGATGGCACATAAAATACATAAAAATACCTAGTTTCAAAAGGAACATGAAGAAAAGCCTTTTTGTCCTTTTATAACTGCACACATACAACTTTTGGAGAAGAAACAGGCAGAGAAATGAGATGGTGTTATGGCAAGGAAAGCAAAGCAAGAAATAAAAAAAAAAAAGGAACATGAAGAAAAGCCTTTTTGTCCTTTTATAACTGCACACATACAACTTTTGGAGAAGAAACAGGCAGAGAAATGCGATGGTGTTATGGCAAGGAAAGCAAAGCAAGAAATAAAAAAAAATCGGCAACGACACACACACACAGTCATCATTATCATCATCAAAGCTCTGGAGCCAGACCAGCGCCAGTTTTATATGCCATGCCAGAATATAAAAAAATACTGGCAAAATGTAATATGTATTTTTTTGCTGTAAATAAATATTATGATTAGGTTGATCGTAAACAGCAGATCATTGTCTTTTTACATGATTCATGCATATTAGTTTTTTTATGTCGATACTCTTTGTATTTATGTTTGAATGGCTGAATGAATGAATGAAAGACGCAGAGAAAGGAGGAATGTAGGGAGCAGCAGCAGCATCGTCAGCAAACCTATTCATCCATAAGCAATATAAGGAAAAAGCATGACTGTTATGTGTAATAAAAATTGTACGTACGTACGTAATAATAATATGCGTAGGTATATGTATGTATGTGTGTACGTACCTATCAAGAAAATAAAACTTACTACATACTTACTTTACTACTAAACTGCATACTTATTAGAAACATAATATAATATGAATACACCGCAGCAGCTGTCGACACAGCCCACCATGGTCGCACATTGTGTAACACACTTTATTTATACTACAACTACTACTAACTGCTGCTGCTTTCATGCTTCAAAAGGGAAAACCGGCTTTTCCATTCCTATTTGTTTGAGGAGAAGAGAGAGAAAAAAAATAACAAGAAGAGAGATTCTCTTTGACTAAAAGTAATCGCAGCGGCAGTTGTAGAAGTAGTAGTAGAAACAGACCTCGCTCGTCGACACTTAATTCCAACTTTTTTTGAGAAATACTGCTATATACGAACCGGCTTTTCCATTCCTATTTGTTTGAGGAGAAGAGAGAGAGAAAAAAATAACAAGAAGAGATTCTCTTTGACTAAAAGTAATCGCAGCGGCAGTTGTAGAAGTAGTAGTAGAAACAGACCTCGCTCGTCGACACTTAATTCCAACTTTTATTTGAGAAATACTACTATATACGCATAGCAATATATTATATACCATGTTATCAGTAGCGAGTATAAGAAGATGTTATATGGCAAGTTGTAGAAAGCAGCTTATTATTTGGTCATTCCTTTCATACACAAACATTATTATCGGAGAGAAATAGACAGAGAGAAACCTGATGACAATGAGAATAATCTTTTACTGCTGCTGCTGCTGGATGGATGAAGAGAAAAAAGTTGCGTAACAAAAAGTAAACGAATGATCAGGGTGTGTGCTGCGTATATAGTGCGTAATGATCTCCAACTTCCACTGCTGCTGCTGCTGTAAAAGCTATTTTCCCCCTGATTGTTGTTGCTGCTGCTGCTGCTGATGATGATCATGATGATTTGACTGTGGTCAATTCCATTTTTCACAATCATGACTCCTTTTTTCTCTCTTTGCCTTGCGATCGCATTTCATTTCCATTCTCATGTGCATTTTTATTATTATGTATCTTGCTCAACTCCATCAGCACATAAANCTGCTACTGGTGATGATGATGATGATTTGACTGTGGTCAATTCCATTTTTCACAATCATGACTCCTTTTTTCTCTCTTTGCCTTGCGATCGCATTTCATTTCCATTCTCATGTGCATTTTTATTATTATGTATCTTGCTCAACTCCATCAGCACATAAAAGTGTAGCAGCAGTGACATTATCAGCACCACAGAGCTGTGCTCTGTGTAAAATTTCATTACGTGTAAAAACTATAATGCAATGCAATAATATCCATGTTGTTTTTTGGAAATATTATTATTATGAGTTTTGCGATAAGAAGAGAAATGCAATAACAATAATAAAGCAGCGGCATTATCAGCACCACAGAGCTGTGCTCTGTGTAAAATTTCATTACGTGTAAAAACTATAATGCAATGCAATAATATCCATGTTGTTTTTCGGAAATATTATTATTATGAGTTTTGCGATAAGAAGAGAAATGCAATAACAATAATAAAGAATCTATCTATATTCTTTACATTCGATTGTACAAGCTACAGAGAGAGAGAGTATAATAATGATCATATAATTTCTATTGCTTATTGTTGTCTTTGTGATAAGAGCCCTGCTAAAAACAACACTGGCTTCATCCAGCGTAGCAGCACCATTCACCACAATCATTGCAGTGTACATATACATATATGTAGTCAGGCAATACAATCATTATTATCATCATTACCGTCATGTTCCTCCTGAACAACAGAAGAAACACACGCTACGTACGAATTGCCTTTACTATTAAACTACAGCATAGCACAACACACGCCATATTATTCTTTCTTTTTTTATCAAGAGCAGTTCAGTGGACGAAGCAAAAAAACAGTATAGCATTTTGCCATCATTGTATGTATGTGTTTGTTCTACTTTATCCAACAGCGGCAGCGGTGGTGGTGGTACAAGTAGTGGTTTGTTTGGTTGTGTGGGCCTGCTGCTGCTGTTACCCAACAACTTCATGCAACTGTTATTACTGACTACTACACTGCAACTGATAATAGGGAGGAAAAAAGAGAAAGTTCTCGCTGCTTTTATTATTCCTTTCTTTTTTTACCGAGAACAGAGAGCGAGAGAGAGAGAGAGAAGAGGAGAGAAAAAAGTTCGAAGAACCATTACGGGTGTCAATAGTAATGGCAGCTCTGCTTGATGTAATGCTAGTGGTGATAGAGGAAAATGTTATTCGTTCCTTTTTTCTTGCTATTTTCACGATACGATATCTCTTTTTTCGTTTTTATTCTCTCTCGTACACACACTTTGCTGGGTTAACTCTAGCTTTTCTGCTGGTGCTGCTTTACAACCAAAATAATAATAATATAGTTTTTTCTCTGTAATAGTGAGTGGTGGTGGTTGATATCAGCAGCAGCGGCACTTATATGAAAAGATATCGAAAGAGTGATATTACCGTTATTGTTTGATAGAAAGATACCCAAGTTCATGAGTAGGAGGAGGAATACTTTGTGCGGCTACGCTGCTGCTGCTGTTGTTGGTGAGATGGATGGATGATGCCATATAACTTTTTCACATTTAGTCTACTCACTTCTACTAGATAATATAGCTCATCAGTTTGCTGTCTATTGAACAAGAACTTTTTTCTCTCTTGCAGTACAACAGTATCACCACCACCGCCACCAACTTAACTTGCACACACGCAATATTATTATGCTAACCGGTTGGTGATATGTATGTAGTGTGTAGTGGCGATAGTGTGTGGTGTGCAACTAACCACCACAAGCACACCACTGACAACGTATCATCAATCGATGTGATATAAACAGAAATGGAGGGAGAAAAGATAAAAAAGAGCAGAGCATCAGAGCGAGTGACTCCATATAAATACTACTGATAGATAGATAGATAGATACACATCACTTGTTTTCTTTTTCTTTTTCTCTCTCTTCTTTCTGACCAGGCGAGAGAGTGTAGTACAAGAAGCCATTACTACAATCTATTTTTGGTATTGACACATGAAAAATTATTATGTTTACAGTTTGTCATCATGATGAATGGATTAAGACCGCCTTGGATAAAATGAGAAGGATCATTTGGGAAGACACTGTGCGAGAGAGAGAGAAAAAAGACGGCTGTTGAAATAGCTGCTGCTTCTGTGAAATGGCTGGTCATAGCCATACATTCACAAAATGAAATAAAGAGAGATATGTGCATTTCCTACAACTGAATAAGTTATTATTTTTATACTTTATTTCTCAAAGTAAAACAGTTTTAAACTAATTTCTACAATTCAAGTAGTGAAAGCAGCAGTAATACTTGATACTTTTTGAGTAAAAACACACACAGGAAGAGAGAAAGGCATTTTCACAAAGATTTATTTACTAAATGCAGCAGTGTGTGTGTTCGTGTGTGTTTCTTTACTGCTTTTCTAAAAGAGAAAGAAAAAATATATTTATGCATCCAAATTTTACCGACAAATATCGTTACAGCAGCCATTGTATTTTTTGTAGATTCAAACCGGCTCTCAAGTCCCAACTACTACGGCATGTAAAATGTATTTATTTTGTTGTGTGTTGTTGCAACATTGTTATTATTACCATTGCACATTTAGAAAAGTGGATAGAAAGTGTTTACGTTTTATAGATTCCACTATTTTTTCTCTTGTTTCTAAATTTTCATTCATTTATGCACCAATTCCTGCCTCAATTCAAACGTTTAAACAGCCTTTCTTTTAGAGTGAGGCTAAAGGTTTATTGCTTCATTCTCAGGCGCTTTCCCCTTGTTTAAAATATTCTCTTCACTTATTTTATTTTTTTCCTTTTTTCTTTCTTCTATCACTTTTTCCCACTTGCTGTTCTAACAGACCACTACCGAAAAGAAACACCCACTATTTTCCAGAGAAAAAAAGAGTTGAAGGAGAGAGAAACGCCAGAGCAGCAGAAAGAAACACAAAAAGACATAACAATAATGATAATAGAATTGCCTCATGCTCATAAGTACAAAAAAGTACATAGGCCGGCAAAAGGGGAAAAAGTGGAGCGAATAAGTTAAGAAAAGACATAACATAACAAAAAATAATATATTCTCTCTCTCTTCTTGAATCTCTATGAACAAGTTTTCTTTATTTTTCCCATGTATACATACAATACACACACACACACACAAATACATATTTGTGTAGAAAGTGTTGGAATATTGAAGTCCCTGTTGAATTGTAAAGTAGAACATTGCTCCATGTTCCAAAAGGGTGATGGTGATGCTGCTGCTGATGATGATGATGATGGCATAGCCAACAAGAAGAAAAAAACTGGAAGGAAAAAAACTCTCGTCACTCATCCAACTTGAACTTGTGAGCTGAGTGAGCTTGGACAGACAGACTGAGTGAGTGCAGTAGTAGTAGTAGTAGGTTCTCTACTTTGAACATTATATTTCCTTGAAAATAAAAACTACTACTCCGTTGTGAAAAAAGAGAACAAACCGTGTAGTAGTTACGCTTTTTTTGCTGCCAGTGCAGAAAATGGAAATAAGAGAGCAACATCAGCAAAAAAAGAGAAGAGAGAGAGAAGAAAAAACAGCGACCACAGAAGAGAGCGAGGATGAAGAAAAAACTGACAGTTTATTTTGCAATTTATAAGCAGAGGAACAGTATACATTACCATACAAAATGGGCAAGCTCAACTTTTTTTCGTGCTTTCTCGCTTGGCTTTACTTTGCAATAAGGATCCATTTTCCAGAAAAAGTAAAAAAAAACTTTCAACTCAAACTGTCTGGTGCCTTTAATGCCGATGCAAGTAGGTAGATAGAGAGAGAGTTACATACTTTTTATATAAATATAGTTTGATATTGTTATTGCATCGCTTTTCTCATGAAACCGCTGCTGTACCATTTTCTTTCTTTATCCACGCTGTTTTTCTTTTGTCTCTCTATATATTTTTCCAAGATGATGATGTTGTTGTTGTTGCTGATGCTAGTACTGAGGTAAGTTTGCAGGTTAGTACTACAAGCAACGACTTTACTTTTTATTTATAAAAAAGTCCATTGCTAACAGCACACCAAAACTTGTGCATTATCTCTTTATTTACCTCTCTCTCCATCCATCCATCTATTTATTTTCGTATATCATATGCCTAAATGTTTACCTTTTCTTTAATATATGCTGCTGTTATTTCCATACCATATTATTCTTTTCGATTGCTAACTTGTAAAGCTTAGCCGAGCATTCTCCTTCTACCACCAACCGCCACCAAACTCAACTTTACTCCACAATCCAATCCAACAGAGAAAAAAACAGATGATGATGACGATGGTGATATTTTGCTGCTGCTGCTGGTGGCGATTGTAGTACAAAGTTTGGTTGCTGTTGTTGTTGTTCTCTTGTTGTCTGATCTATGTACGTGTGCATCCTTTACTTTACATAAGCATACAAAACCTTCATTACGTATGTACACCCTTTTCCACACTATTATCCTTCCGAATGTCCTCTAAAAGTGTCAATATTTTATTCTTGTGTTATGCTTTGTCGTCAGTAGTGTGTCGAGGAAATGGAAAGGAAAGAGAGAAGGGAAAAAGAGCGATGTGTGTGCGAGTAAATACACTTTGTCGTCAGTAGTGTGTCGAGGAAATGGAAAGGAAAGAGAGAAGGGAAAAAGAGCGATGTGTGTGTGTAAATACACACACGACAAAAAAGCTTTTACTATTTACATTTCGTATAAATTCACTTCTTTCATGCAGAAAGGTATAATAGATAGACAGAGATAGTTTACCATTATTACCATTTTACATTTTGCTCATTGAGAACTTTGACCATTGATTGCCATTGTGTGTGTCTCTCTGAGTATTATTAACAAAAAATATACAAGTCTTTTGTTAGCTATCTTTCACTATCTACCTACCTTCATACATGCCTAGATAAATAAATATAATATCCCGTGACCATTCATGCGAAATGAAATACACAGCATGCGAAAAAAATTCTTGTACGCCTTTTTCTCAATCAAAATACTTGAAATAGTAGTACAATGTTTGTATTTTATGTAGTACTAGTATACCTTCCTTCATTTTTGCTATACCATTGGAGTAATTGCGTACCGAAGATTGAAGGAAGGAATGTAGTATTTTAGCGAATGATAGAGTTGAAATGCACTGTTTTCTGCTAAAGCATTCAAATAGTAGTAAGTTTACTCTGCAAAAACAATCGAGTAGTAGGAGTGCTGGTTGTATGTAATATTTCAAATATTATACACGTTCTACTTTTACAGTGATAGATATTGGTAATAATATGTAGTAGTAAAAATATAGATATATATACATACATATATACCTATATATATAGAAAAATCTCTTTTCATTACAACCACTACTACAGCATTTTATGCCCACTACCAACTGGAATATTAACATTTTCTGCATTTTATTACCACCGTGAAGCAAATGGAACATGGAAGAATGTGTCTCGACACTTTTACTACTATTGTCAGCTGCCATCATCATCAAAAGAATTGCCTGGGCTGTGTGTAGTGTATGTACCTATTCTATCCATCCATCCAAACAGCAGTATATATTGAGCATGCATGTTGGTGGGATTGATGTGGAAATCCTAAATATCCTTTGATAATAATATGATGCGAGGAGCATGTCATAGTCATGATGACGGTATGTATGTTTTTATTACGCTTACCTACTTCTACTTCAATAACAACAACAACAGAACAGAGAAAACGTCCACTCACTAGCACCGGACCAAATAACAAAAATATTGTTTTTCTCTTTTGATTTTTTTGACAATGTTGATGTAATAGAACTAGCAGTACTAGTAATAGAAGTAGAAGAAGCCCATATAATATAGTGCCTGTCTGTGGTCTCCAGAGTAGGTAGGAAAAAACCATTCAAGCATTTTTTTGCCATCCTACATATTTTTTTGTTTACCAGAAACCGTACGTATGTAGCAGCAAAGGTAGCTGTAGGTATTTTCTGTTTTTCTTCCTTCCATCATCTCTCATGTTCTATTACTGATTATTATTTTATATTTTACTACTTCTTTGTTCTTTTTCAATGTATTACATTTCTGCTGCCGTTACAATCGCTTAAAGGTAGTAGATGTTTTGAGGTACGTGTGGGTTGGATTTGGAAATTATTTTTGTGTGCATGAACACGTAATAGAGAAAAACACACAGATATATTCCTATAGAAAGGAGAGAGAGAGATACACACTGAGACATTTTACGTATTACACATTAAATCCATGCATGTCATGGCATACCATCATCATTCATGCCTTCCAGTTTCATTGCTCTCTACAAGCATAACATTCTGTCACACAGCCATCCGTAACGATTTTCATTCCGAAGGAAACACACTCGAAAAACATGGTTTCGTTTATTGCGTTATGTTATGTGTCGCTTGCTACTACTTGTATGGCTGCTGCCGCTGTTGCTATTATTATTATTATTATTGTGTAAACTATATCATTATATTATCCCTTACTACCACCACCTCCACCACCACCACTAGCAAACTACTCGTTCGTGAAACTCAGCAAGGCGCAATAGGAACAAAAACGTCACAAGAAAATATATTTTATAGAGAGAAAAACAGCAAGCTTTTCATAATATTACTTTTGTGTGAAGCAAGATAGAGATGGATAGATCGAACATATATATTCATTTTCTCTCTCTCTTGAGTTTCTTCTCTGCTCTCGTCTCTCTCTTTACGCTTAAATTTTCTATTCACAATGCAATTTACTTTTGTTCCACGAAAAATAACATGTAAACTTGGTAGACTTGCTGCTTAGTTTACTTGATATGTATAAATATTTTGGCGTATTCATTCATTCATTCATTCATTCGCTCACTTGAACAGACAAGACAACTTACTACACATTGCCTACTTTGTATATCAAGTAATGTGAGGTATTATTATTATCATTCGTGGTGACACTTGAGCTATAATAACGTGCTTCTAACAAACGGCACTACCACCATCACCATCGTCAGCAGCAGCACGGCATTTTACAGCAGCAGCAGCAATATTACAAGATGGTTTGATGATGATGGTGTGTGCAAGAAGAAGACGAAGAAGAAGCAAGTTTATTATACGCAATGTCGTTGTCAACCCCGATGGATTTGATGCTCTTCTTCACTCACTCGCGTCTAATGCCACCACCACTACCAGCAAAACTTAACCAACCAACCACCATCACATCATTTCATACTACCACTGCCACCACCGATCAACATTCTCTCAGATGTTGTGTGTATGAAGATGATGATGACGATGATGATAATAATAATGTATAAAAAACTTCTATTCTGTTTTCCTATCGGCAATTTTCTCTCATTTTTTTCCGCAAACTGTGCCTCTCTCACTCACAACAGCAACGTTAGATATGCTCTCAGCTTTCATGTGAAATGTCAAGCAAACCAAGCTGGCAATATTGGAACATTTTCATGCATAATCTGCTCTTTGGTCAGCCGAGTGTGACACCCAGAAAAGTAGAACGAAAAACGAGGAGACATTTTTTTCTCCATCTCATTTTCCTGTTGACAATGTATATAAAAACGTAACGTATTATTATTAATTTTAGTATAGAGAATACATATATATTTCCTTAAAGAGAATTCAGTCGTGATGTGATGCTTGTTTTTTTCCTGTGAAGATTTGAAGTACAGTCACTTCTTGGAATGACAATGATAGTGCTTTTGTATAAGTTTAACTGAGGGAGAGAGAAATGAGCGAGAGTGAGATAGAATGTACACAAGTTGAAGTTGATGGCGACGGCTTGGTGTGGTCGTCATCATCATCATCATCGTCATCATCATCACTGTGAACAGTGTATAATTTTATACGCTATATTAAGCTATATACATACACAAAATATAAATATAACTTGTATATAAAAATGTGCCGGCTTATAAAGTTTACTTTATTGAGATATCCGCCGGTGGTGGTGGTGTCTGTATCCGAGAGTGAGCACTTTGCTTTGCTGCCTTGCATTTTTTTCTCCTTCTGTACACTTTTTTGCGTCGCCATCTCGCTTTTTTGAATGTCTCCCTCGAAAAAAAGAGAGTGAATGAATGAATTGAAAGAGGAAAACTGTGGGAGGAAGAGAGAAGAAGAATAAGAGGTGGAGGACCGATGACGACAATGACTATTATAACCACCATGACACCTTTCGGGTATATAATATCGCTAAAGTCATACCCACCAGCGACCAGTAATGTAGTTACTATAATAATACTGTGATTTTATGGCAAAAAGTTGGAAGTTAGTGGCTTTTTCCTCTTTCTTCTTTTTTTGCGTTGTTGTAATAGTAAAGTAAAGCATACACACAACGCAGGGAAAAAAATAAATGTGCTTTAGTTTTTTTTGCTCTAGCTCACTCACACACAGTCTGAACTGCTGGTATTCATAGTTCATGTTAAGTCAAGAAAAAGGGTAGAAAAAAATATCAAAGAGAGAGACTCGGAAAGATGAGATGAGAAAGCAATGTAGTGCTAGCCTGTCTTGATGTTATGAAGAGAGAGAGAGAGAGGCTTAAAATGTATATATAAAAGTTTGAGATTTTTATTGGGTAAACCTCATACCTCCACAGCAGCAGCAGCAACTATCTCGTATCATTTCTCCTTATTATTATTATTATGTACATTTTTCCTTTGCTTTCCACTTTTTTCCGCTGATAGAATGTGGTGATCTGAAAAAAGGATGAAGAGAGAGAGAGAGAGAGAAATGTGGAAGACAGAAATGTGCAGACTTGGTGAAACTCGGGTCTGAAAAGATGTGAATCTCTGCCTCTCAGATAAGTAGTTAGTAGTAGTAGGTATGTGTGTATTTATGTACAGACAC
>JAANSP010001243.1:0-16163 GCA_036850745.1 Homidia socia
AAATAGTTGAGGACGTTGATCCAGAAACTTTTGTTCTTAGAGACTCCTATAGACCGTTACTTTCTGTTTCTGGAAAGTTGAAACTTGGCCAGAGTTTTGACAAATTTTGGCTTGTTAGAATGGATAAAGATCATTGATTGCACATGAATAAACATCACCATAGTAACCGAGATAATCATGATGATCGGAAAGCTTTTGAAACAAAGTATGGAGGTTCGAACCAGTCAGGCAGATATAGAAAGAGATCTGAATGATGATTTTCCCGTAGATGAGACACGCTCCATATTGAATCGGTACCTGTTTGATAGGGCCGATCTACTTGGTTTGCATCGAAATGAAGAAATTCTGAATTTGATCAACAGAAACATTATCAGGTTCAATTTGCCTTGTGCTTCTAGATTGGAATTGATACTCGGACCATACAATCGATTGATAACAACTGCAATTTTGAGCCATAAAAACCTTTATACTTTTCCAAATGAACTGTTTAAAACAATCCAGCTTAGTTGGATTGATCTCTCGCACAACCATCTTTCCGAACTCCCTGAAGAAATATCCATATTTACCCATCTCAAACGATTGGGACTCGGGAATAATTGCTTGGTTCGACTACCCAATTCTTTAGGCAAACTAAGGCAACTGCAGTGGCTCGATGCAACGCATAACAATTTGACTGTGGTTCCAGAGACTATTGGAAATCTAGAGAATCTGACTGGATTGGGACTTTCTGGATGTACAATGTCAAGTCTACCTAAATCAATAGGGAATCTCCAAAAACTTGTCAAACTAGGTCTGTATAACAATAGACTATCACATATTCCCAAGGAAATCGGGTTCTGTGTAAATTTGGCCAAACTCGATTTGAGCAGCAATTCTTTGAGAAGGCTTCCAAATGAGATAGCTGGATGTCAAAATTTAGTTTGGTTAAATCTAAGCTGTAACATTTTGGAAGAATTGCCCTCTGGAATTGAGAATCTGGTTTTCCTAGAAGAATTGGGATTGGGACAAAATCGTCTTACCAATCTTCCCAATCTTTCCAAACTGAAAAGATTGTTTATACTTCCACTTTATAATAATCAATTGAAAAGAATTGATGATTGGATAGGTAATGTCACCGGGCTGACCAAACTGGATTTATCCGGAAATTTACTTGAACACATTAGCCCTCAAATCTTTACTTTACCTAAATTGGTGTATTTGAACCTCCAGAGAAATAGAATTGGTGAGATAAATGTTCCAACAGGTACTATGCATCTCAAAATAACAACGGACAAATTCAAATGGATTGTTAACGGTTTAAACCTGTCTCCATTGAAAATGTTGGATATATCCAATAACCCTATCGTCAGTTTTCCATTTGAGCTTACGAGAATCAAATCTTTAGATAATGTTATAATAGGCATGAACCCATGGATGAAACAAGTAGACTTGCCCATTCATAAACTACCCAAACTCAAAGACATTGTACTAGCCACAATTTACAATCATCCTGTAAAAATTGTTCATCCATATTTACAGTGGCTAATAGAAAGGAACGAGGTGAAACAATGTCATGGTTGTAGCAAAGTATATCATGGAGATGGTTATTTTTCAGTGGAATTTACAAGAATGTATGGAGAAGATCAACTTCCGATACAGAAGAAACATTGTTCATTTTCCTGTTCTCTGAAATTTCATGGAAAAAAGGTCTGCCAATAAATTGTCGATATATTGTTTTGGAACCTGCTGGTCGAGAATTGTAAACAATGAAGCAGAGATACATGTGGCTGGCTACATTGACATTAAGTTTTGTAATTGGTGATAAAGAAGTATCCAAACGATTAGAGAATCAATTGCCAAAAACGGGAATCAGTGCTGACCAGATATCTAGTTCGATAGACCAAAAATCAGCGGAACATTGTCCAGAATTATCTTTGAAACTTAAAGAAGAAGAAACTCCGATTATAAGACCGTATTACCCAGCAGAAGAACCCAAAAAAGAAGCTGAAATGAAGCCAATCATCATATCGTATTACCCTGTTGTGGAGTCTGAAAAAACAGCAATAAATGTTGAAGATGAATCCGAATCCAAAGATGAAACACTTGAAAATACTCGTAAGAATCCTCCGGTTGGAAACGATATAAATGAGGGGGATTTTACAATTGGGTACATGCCATTGGAAAGCAAAGCCAAGAGAATTGTCGAATTATCGGTGATCGGAATCACAGTCTATATGGGGATGGTTTTGTTGCTGTAAACTAAAATAAATGGCAGATTGTAAGAACAAGGAAATCATACTGTACGGATGCATATGCTGTAGACTAAATTTTGAATCCATTTGTGAACAGAAAAACTAAAATAAATGGCAGATTGTAAGAACAAGGAAATCATACAGTACGGATGCATATGCTGTAGACTAAATTTTGAATCCATTTGTGAACAGAAAGAGCATTATCGCAGTGACTGGCACTCGCTTAATTTGAAGAGAAAAATCGATGGTTTGTTACCACTTTCACGGGAAGCGTATGAATCTAGAAAGCACATCGAGCAAAAACATGGTAGAATATATTGTCCTGATTGCCAGGCGAAATTCTCATCAGCCAAGGGATTGCACAACCATCGGTTGTCGGGAAAACATGGAAATTATTCTATAGAATCAGAACATCGACTCATCAATCTTAGAACTCAATTGAAGAGATATATAGACAGTGAGGATAGTATAAATACCAATACGACATGGGAATTGATCAAACAAATCTCGGGACCCATCAACCCAAACATTTGTCTATTTTGTAGCTTAGAGTCGGATACTTTGGATGTCAATCTTTTACATATGAAGGAACACCATTCGTTCCACATTCCTCGTGAAGAAATGTTGGATGATATCGATGGACTGATTACCTATTTAGGAGAAAAGATATTTTATGCTTGTATTTGTATCTATTGTGATGAAAATAGCAAACAATATCATTCAATATCTAGTGTCCAACAGCATATGGTCAGCAAAGGACATACTATGATAAGATCAGAACATGGAGAAACATTACCATTTTATATTTGGCCAGAAGAGGTGGCACATCAAATAGAACAGCAAAATCACGAATTGGTTTTGCCATCTGGAATGAAAATCGGTCGCCGAGACTACTGGATCTATTACAAACAAAATCCAAGTCTTATCCAGACCAAAATAAGAGATGAAGCCTTGTCTAGAGAAATGTACAAGAGTTCTGGGTTGTGGACGAGGCAGGATATTCGCAATCAAAAAAAGTACCAGGATCTAATGGAAAAGTCTAGGATGAAGTTGGGGATCAAACAAAGTAAGTTTCAACCGCATTACAGAGAACAAATTCTGTAATATGTTTATTGTAAGAGCCTAGGTTATACATCAAGTCCAACGATTCCTTTCCTTTTCCCTAGACCTCTTAGTGATGGTGGGATGTATGCTGTAGATTTGATGGCGACGATTTCCGATTTTTCGATTTCAAAAGGAGCAAATCGGTCGGATTTGAGTGGTGTCCATTCTATTTGAAAAAGTTCATCAAAGCTTTCTTGTATCATCAACTTTCCCGTATAATGATAGATTTTGTATCCATTGTCTACTCGCAATCTAGGAGACAATGTAGCTAGTAAAAGATATTTTCCATCAGGACTCCACTCACAAATGGTGGATTCGGGGCCCTGAATCACAGCTACCTTTTCGAATCCTCGCTCAGTCTTCCAAATTTCAACATTTCCGTGGAGATTTCCAAGCCCTGCCAAACAGGCCAGATTTCCAATTGGATTGAATTTGAGATGGTTTCGGCTTTCAATTCCAAAATCAAATATTTTGTCGCAATTCTTGTCAAATAAAGCTATGGACGGTGGTGTGTATCCAAAAGCCACTAGGAATTCCTTCTTGACCGGATTCCAACATACATCGTGTATAGGACCTTGTTTATCTAATTTGACATTACAGTCCGACTTTCCATTTCCAGAAAGAAAAACCAGATTATTTTCTGCATAATACGATTTTCCACTACTATCGACATTGGTGTGAATCAATGCCAACAAATCTGTTCCGAGGTGGTTCCAATAGAAATTCACCTGATCTGCTTTGAAAAAGCTCTTCATTGAAACTGGGGTATTGAAATTGGGAAAATCAAATAGTCTGATAGATGAAGGTAAAGCTCCTCTGCCTTTGATGAATATTGCTATTTTGGCCTGATTGATTCTAGAGGAAACAGAAAATGTCTGTAAACCTTTGAACAAGTGTCGATAGGCTGGCTTTCCTGGCTGTGTAATGTCATAAGCCTCCAACTCCTTTTGCAATCCAATCCGGAAAAAGAATGATTCCGATCCATTCCATTGAATTGTCCATGTTTCTTGTTTTGGACTATAAAAGGACGCGAGTTCTTGTTCATTGTGAATGTCTATGATCCAGCAGTTGTCAGCAGTTTTTCCAGGTTGGCATCTGGTCCAGACACAAAGGAATGTTGAAAGCGGAGAGAAACCCATGTCCTGAACACCACTTTTTACTATTTCTCCAACTTGAATAAATGTTTCCAATGAGTAGATATATATTTTGGATGAAGAGGCGGCAGCCAAATACTTTCCATCTGCACTCTGGACAAATAAACGAATATTTTCGGTAATAGTCAGCGAAGTTGTGAGTGAACCATCCAAAAAAGTCTTTACTACCAATGATTCAGATGTCCGATAAGACAAAACGATCCGATCAGAATTGTCCATTGCCTTTTTTATTTGATATGTCCAGTACCACCTTGCTAGATTACAATCTCCCGGGACATGTTAATAATCTAGACCAAAGCCAATCAAGAGCCTTGTTCGAATTATGGAAGCATGTTTTGAGTATTTGTGAAGAATGTAGTGACAAAGAAAACAAGACTAGAGTTGGATTCCGTGAAAATGTATGGAAAGGATATTTGTTCTTTTCGGAAGATCCGGATAGCTGTTTGTTGAGAGTGTTGAGAGCCATGTTTTGGGATGTAGAAAAAGCTGCCAAGAGTATAGAAAGAACGTTAAGATGGCGGCATGATTCCAATGTCTACAAAATCTATCTGGACAATGAAAAATATCTAAACCCGGGAATATTGGAGTCTGGAGAATTGTTTTTCCATGGAGTGGATTTGAATGGAAGGCTGGTGGTCTATGCTATAGCAAGACATCACTATACTAATCGACACTCTCTAGGAGATGTTGTGGATAATATGATATATAATTTGGAAATGGGAAGAAAACTCACACCCAGAGGTATGGAGACAATTACCATTATATATGATTTGGATGATGCCAAATATGCAAATATGGATCTTTTTTCTGCTAGACACATGGTCAAACAACTCCAGCCACATTACCTAGACTATCTTGGAGCTTGTTATGTAGTGAATTATTCCAAATCATTCCTGTATGTATGGAATGCAGTTAGTCTTTTGTTAGACTCTACCACACGATCCAAAGTAAGGTTTATCAAAAAGGAAGAATTAAAATTGTTTATAGATAGCAATGTTTTGCTTTCGGAATTCGGAGGGAATAATAGCTACACCTACGATTACAAGACACTCCATCCTGTTTTAAAATCTCCATGTAATAAAGATCGTGGTATTCTAGAACAAGAGTTTGAAGCAAGACTGGAAGAATTTGTTTCATTGACAAAAATGATTATTGACGATCAGGATGAGATTAAATGTGCAGCAGAAAGAACTGAAATTAAAAACCGACTGCTAGATCTCAACGGACAACTCGAATTTCACCATGTCCATCAATCTTATTATCACCGGTTGGGAATATTGGATAGACTAGGAAGAGTCAACTGGTCCACGAAAACTCTTTTTTTACCAGATGGAATCCAATAAAGTAGTCTTGGAAGAGAAACACGTTTTCCGATATCAACTTCCGTTTTCAGGGAGGTCCAGTGACAATATTTTGAATAGTGCGCGTGATCCATGTATTGTAGATGGAACCTTTACAATTTCTGGAGCAACTGAATCCAAATTGAAATACATGGATGTTTCGTTTGCAAAAGGATACAAAAATCTAGAGTATTTCTTTACATCGCCCGATTCTATACAGTATGAAGGTGGGTTTGAAATAGTTAGATTAAGGACTCGCCAGGCACTAAAAGGTTTTGATCGTCTGTCCAAAAGTTTGCTTGAGCACCGATCGGAGCCGGTTTCAAAGACTGGATTTTTGGGAGTACTGGGATTTTTCATGCGGACCCACAAAATGGATATTGACAAAGAAGCGACTGGATATTCCTTGTTCAAACCGACCAAATTGATCAGTGGATGGATCATTTCTCCATGTCTTATGTGTAAAGATACATTTGGTGAACTGGTGACTAACCAACCAAAAGAACAGTCCACCATCAAAATGAGTTTATCGGGAGATCAGAAAACACAGTGTCCTGACGATCATTCGACCCAGGATCATGATGTGACATATTTTGTGTTTCATTATGTAGGATCGGTAGTACTTTGGAGAAATTTGTTTGGATCTGAATCGACCCAGACAATAATGGAAATTCATTTTAACAAGATCATTGTTACTTTTGTATCTAGTTGTACCATTGCAAAGGATACCATGATTCTTGTTGGTCTTAGTAGTGGAGAGGTCGTATTATGGGACCTATTCGGATCGAGATACTGGCGATTCAATAAGGATGGGTGTATTGTCAACTCCGGGGTTAGTTGTTGTTTGTGGATGCCCAGCTCCGATTCTTGTTTCTTAGTTGGTTTCCAAAATGGGTTGATTTTAATGTTTGATAGATTCAAAAAGGAACAGAACCTGATATCTGAAAGAATAGAACCCAGTAGTTCTTTTACGATACCCCATCCTAGCAAATGGAACAAGACCAATCCGATTGCCATATGGAAGACTGGACAAAGGCCGGTCAATGGCATGTCAGTTTCGACGGACGGAAATTATCTAGCTGTTGTGGGAAAAGACGGATTTGTACATATAGTTGAAGCCTCCACAAAGAAACTAATGAAAACAGGGAAAAGTTTCTTTGGAGGACTAAATTGTGTGGTTTGGTCACCAGATGGGAAGTATATTTTCACTGGAGGAGAAGATGATTCAATTTCCATTTGGTGTTTTCCAGAAATCAAAATCGTGGCAAGGTGCAAGGGTCACAAGAATTGGGTGAGTGATCTAACCGTTTATTGTTATTATCATCAAGAGAGCAAGACGATCTACAAATTTGCCAGTGTAGGCCAGGACACCAATATCTGCTTATGGGAATTCGAAGCTGCGAAAAAATGTGACGAAAGTGTCACAATTCTATATCCAGTTTGGAAGCAATGCCTGGATGAGGAGGCCTTGACGTCGATCAGATCTATTGATTCAAGAATCGTTGTATTAAGAACATTGTCGGGAAACCTCAAGATATATCGAATCGCTGATGACATGATCTATCCAGAAACTGGGTGAATGTATCGATACAGTCGATAATGGCTGGAAATATCCTCTTCCCCGTCTTGACAATTTCTCTAGATGGAAGTATGAATCCTCTTGGGTCTTCTGCTGTAGGTCCTAGTTCTATAGCAAAGGCCAAAGGTCTATGTCCGAATTTCCAGTACACCTTTTCGCCCATAAAATAGTCAACCGATGTTCCAGATGCAAGGTATAGCTTTCGAATTGGCATTGGTTTGTAAACCATTTTTGGATCATACCTGGAGATTGTTCGACTGAAATAAGTAGCCAATTTTTGTAGACAATGTTCGTTGGGTAATTCCTTGTTCGAATATCCATAGGGCCACATGATTAGTTGGGAGTAAGAATGCAGATCGATTGCTAGTATAATGCTGGAATGGTTGAGAAAATAGTTTTGTACGGACAGTACTTCTGGTTCTGACGCAGGACCAGATCCCATGAATGTTTCAGACGTAGGTATTGTCGACGATCCCGACACTCCCCAATTATCATCCCAATTTCTATTTAGATCAACACCAAATCCCCATTTATTCTTGGACCTATTTTTTCGCCATAATCGATCTGTTGTCCATGTGTATTCGTATCCATCTGGATTAACGATTGGAACAATGATGAATTCTACCTGGTCCAAAAGTCTTTTAATACGAGAATCTACCCGATATAATGTAGTTAGCTGATAGACAATATAGTTTGTCATTCCCCCGCCAATCCATTCCCTGGCATGTTGTAGACTTTGAAGGTATACACTAGGTTTGTTGTTCGACGATGGATTTCCTAGCTTTATAGAGAAAATATCTCTCCCTTCGATCGATTTTCCAATTGACGGGACGAATACAGCTATATCTGGATTGGTTTTTGCTATATATTCATACCAAATTTTCATTTCCGCATATGAATGATAATACTCGACCCAATCGTGTGAATAGGTATCAACCCGCATTTTTCCTATCTGTACAAACGTTTCGTCATCCAAAAGCATTTGAATATTTTCGTTAATTACGGTAGTTTGATTTGGAAATAGAGTTTGGATCTGGATAAATTCTTCATTGTCCAATTTTGCTATTACGAAATCACTTGTCTTGGTCCATATATCAATATGTTCTGGAAGAATGGCTACTCCATCAATTTTAACCAGCCGATCACCATCAAATCTTTTATGTTGGGTGGCATGGAACAAAATACCCTTCAACAACACTAGTAGCCACCATATCTCCATTGAGTCTAGCCTGAAACACTTCCAGAATCCAACCATTCAGTTTATTTAAACGATTCCTCAGGATGTCACTAAAATAGTTAGCAATGATGCATGCCCACTTACTATAAGTAGAAGGCTCGATTTTGACCGGAAGTTCTTCTATAGATACTAAAAATCTATCCTGCACTTGATTCAACACCTCGGTATCTTCCCCAGTTGACACAAACGATATTCCCAACCCCTTGGTTCCAAACCGTCCTGCTCTTCCCACTCGATGAAGATATGAATCAGCACCATCGGGCATGTCGTAGTTGATAACAATATTGATTCGTTCAATATCTATCCCTCGTCCTAAAATATCTGTAGCAACCATGATTCTTTTGTTAAAGTCTTTAAATTCCTTATAATGTTTGATTCTTTCGTCTTGTGGCATTCCTGAATGCATACAGACCGATGGAAAGTTGTTTTCATTCAATAGCTTGTTCAATTCATTTGCCCTACCTACAGACTTGACGAAAATAACCACCTGATTAAACTCTAAATCATCCAACAGCTCACTCAACTTTTTGTTCTTTCCATCTTCTTTTAGCTTGACATAATATTGCTGGAGACCATGAAGTGTCAGCCGTGCCTCATTATCCACATAAATTTCAAGTGGGTTCTGCATAAACTTTTTGCATACTTCTCGAACTTCTTTACTAAGTGTGGCTGTAAACATCATTACCTGTTTGGATCGTGGTGTTTGTCTAAATATCCATTGAATGTCTCTTCTCATGTCCAGCTGTTCTACCAAACGATCACACTCGTCCAGAACAAAATGTTTCAGGTATTGTAGATCAAGTGCCTTTTCCCGTATCAGTGCCACGATCCTTCCTGGTGTCCCAACTACAATATTAGGGACATTGTTTTTCAATTCTTCCATGTTCTTTTGGATACTAGTCCCTCCATAATACACGCCTGTCTTGACATCTGGCATATGTTTTATGAACCGAGTATATTCACTGTTAATTTGGAATGCCAATTCTCTGGTATGACAAATTACCAGCACCGAACACTTTCCACTCACCGGTTCCAGTTGTTGGAGTGTTGTGAGCACAAAAACTGCAGTCTTTCCCATTCCACTTTTGGCCTGGCATAAAACATCTACTCCGAGTGTGGATTGTGGAATACATTCCTGCTGAACTTCTGAGGGATGTTCAAAGCCGCAGTCAACTATGGCACGGAGAAGCTCGGGTTTCAACAAAAAATCCCGAAACCCTGTGCTATGCACCCCAACATATGATCCTTTCTTAATATCTCGAATCCCACCAGCAGCTAGACTGTTTTTGGTAGTTACTATCGGTTCAGACGTGTGAGCCTCCTCATAATCAACCAGTTCGTCAGCCGGATTACTCATTCTTGTAAGCGAATTTGCAAATTGTTGTATTAATAATCTTATAAGACTGTGCCAAATCCAAAATAAGTTTGGTTTAGCTGGAAATGCTTATGGACTCTAGTTTTTGCTCCAATTCATCGGCGATTTCGGATTCGACGTGGTTTGTATCCTCATACAAAAAACTATGGAATTTTTCGGAAGAACTATCTGAATGGCTGATTGGGCTGGAAAACTCTCCGCTTGACGAACATTCGCTGCGCATGATATCTATCTCTTTGGCCCTTTCCACATTCTTTTTGTGTTTATTTGATTTTTCGTGATTCTCCCACTGTTTGATTGTCTTGAATATCTTGTTGCATACAGGACAATAATACAATTCTCTTTCTGGATCCTCTTCTTTCTGATACAATTCTTTATCTAGTTCATGTAGATGATCCAAATCTGATTTGTCTAGCTCTGGCCCTTTCCTTTCATCTGTTTTGGATTTGATTTTTTCTCGGCATGGTGCAGACTTGTGAACTGGCAATTTCTTTGGGACCCGTGGATCACAGCTTTTGACATATTTGGCTAAAGATCGAACGGTGTGGTTGTATTCTCGCTTGGAAATATCCCTGTATTTCTGATTTTCTTTCTCCAAAAATCTTCGATGTTGTCTATTTTCTGCATCTTGGAGATTGTATCTATCGGTCCAAGAAAAACTCTTTCCCGAATTGAACTTGAGCCATTTGTTGTAAAATTCTCGAAGTTGTGATCCATAAACTGTCTCGGATGATCCGAAATCTGTCCGATGTCCCTTGCTCCATTTGGCTTCATCCTTTTCAATCTCTTCGAAAATTCTTTTGTAAACACCATAAAATCCATTTTGATTATCTGAAAATCCTTTAAACACTGTTGGACTAAAATATATTTCCAAATCAAAGATTTTTTCATCTTGGTTGGTCTCTAATATGTCCTCGCGATGTTTGTCATACCATCTTCTTTCCACTGGGTCTATAAGAATATTGTAGCCTTTTTGTAGTTCTTTGAATTCTCGTGTAGCTTCTTCGATTCTTTCGATATTTTTGTCTGGGTGACAAAGTTGTGCCTTTTTCTTGTATGCCTTTCTTATTTCATCAACGGATGCGGTTCTGGAAACACCCAAAACATCATAATAACATTTCATCCTTTTTTAAACTAGCATGAATGAACACGATACCTGGGCGGTGTTGGTGTCGACATCGCGATCTTGGTTCAATTATCGACACATGACCAATGTTCTGGCAGTATACCAATCCATAAAAAGATTGGGGATTCCAGATAGGCAGATTATTTTGATGATGGCCGAGGATTTTTCATGCAATCCGAGAAATATTGAGCCAGGATCGATGTTCGCTCATCCAACCCGTGCTCAAGACCTCTATAGCAATGCCAATATAGATTACAAGGGAGGTGAAGTAACTGTGAAAAATTTCATGAATCTTTTGGTCGGCACCTATGGCTCTTCCATACCATTGACCAAGCAACTATCCTCCAATTCCAACAGTAACATATTGATATACTTGACAGGGCATGGTGGAGATGGATTTCTCAAATTTCACGATGTGGAAGAAATAAGCGATGTAGATTTGTCCAACGTGTTTTACCAAATGTACTACAGAAACAGATACAGATCCATACTTTGCATTCTCGATACTTGCCAAGCATCATCCATGTTTTCCAAAATAGCAGCTCCAAATATTGTTTCGATTGCTAGCAGTAAGACTGGAGAATCATCCTACTCTTACCATGTTGACTATAATTTAGGTGTTCCATTGATTGATCGATTTACCAACCATTTATTTTGGTATTTGAGTACCATTCAGCCCAACTCGACAAATACTATTCACGATTTTGTCTCTTCACTGGAAACTGTTCCCATATTATCCACTCCAGTTGTATGGTCTAGTATGAAAGATTCTATAGAGTCTATCAAACTCGTAGACTACTTTTCTCAACAACCTACCGTGTGTTTGGGAAAGGAAAATGTCCATGGAAATATTGTGCTTTTGACTCTAGTCTACTTTATTACAAGAAAATTGTTCATGCAGTTTCTACATGTCAAGAGACATGGAGCCACTAACTAATTGTTCCCAATTTATCTTGGATCGGCTAATCGGTAGGATTCTTCGAAGCTTTTTTTGTAGCGAATCCAATTCCGTGTCCAGAAGATTGTTGATTTGAACCTGATGTAGATTTTCACACTTTTCTATTTGTTCAACAAGTTCGATTTCTAGTTTAACAAACTAAATGTCAAAACAGAATGCCCTTACATTTGGTCGCAACTCTATTCGAAATTCCTTTTTACTGGACAAATGCATATTCCCATTTTCTGGGTAACGTGTTTGAATCGATACAAATCCTTTCAAGCTATTAGAACCTACTTTATGTTTCCAAACGGATCGCCACCTTCCTCCCCATAATCCACGGCAGGTATGATTCCCCGATACAATACAAATACAAACATCACTATCCTTGAGGAAAACATTAGCTACCCCAAAGGGATAATATCTGTCTACATATTTCAAAACCATGGTTTGGATAGATTCCCTAGAAATCAGTCTATTCGGTTGTAGTTACCTCAAGAGTTCCAAGTCATCAAAAATTGCAGTCAGATTCAACCCTGATAAAACAATTGATTTGGACATGGGATTGTATTCAAACACTCGCCTTGTAAATGGACAATAGAACATGCCATCCACTGTATTGAATTCTGTAAGGAGGATGGGATATGAATCCTTTTCCAATCTGACTGCCTTGAAATGATGTTTGTCATTCTCAATCCAGCCATTTTTGATAATTTGGGACTCTTTCAAATTTACATCGGGAACAAGGTACATGAGATCTACATGGTGTGAGTTTCACGGGCATAGTACCTTGAAAAACTATATCGGTTTCACCATATGGGCTATAACTCAGTAGTCTGGATGCCAAGTTGATTTGTTTACTAGACTCCATTTTTTATTAATGTTTTGGTGAATCATCAACCGAGCTTCAATTCATCCAATCCCAATGTAGAATCGTGATAGAAATACATGGACGGTTGGCCAGGAAGTGACATGGATGCTTTCCTTGTATCCTTGACATTTTCCCCATTTTTGACCACCATAATTTTGATATCCTTAATTGAACGATTCAGATATTCTATATTATCATAAATGGTTTGGTATTCATCAAATTTCGGCAATTGGCTAAACTCTTCCTCTCCTTTGGCAATAACCCTTTTCTTGACAGCCATTGCGAATAATACGATTTTCTTCTCCTTGCCCACCTTGGAAAGATCCTCAACTATTAGGTTGTCTGTGCTAAATTGCCGGATGCGAAAATCGTAGTGTTTTTTCAATATTTGAATAGCATCTTCCTGCCATTTGGGAAGTTGGCTAGAAACATATATCTGAACACTATTTGGCTTGTCGTACTTTTCTCTCGGTTTGATCCTTTTCGTTTCCAATGCAATCGTGGAATTGTATCGGATTCTCAGTTCGCGGCACTGATGTTCGAGGTATTCATATTTAAGCAACACTTTTTCGTCAATTGGACCTGGATTTGGCCAGTTGGCCTTCATGATTGTCTGTTCTCCAAGCAATACTGTCCACACATGTTCACTAAAATGCGGGGTAATTGGCGACATGATCAAGGTTTGAACTCGAATAGACCAAACCAACAAATCGTACCTCGTTCCACCCATTTCCTTATACTTGTCTCTGACACTATTCATCTCGTAAAAAGCCAACATTAGCACTTTTTTGTACATTACCTTTTCATACGCATCTCGTGTCAATCCAATGATCCTGCTAATCTGGCTTTCGAATACAATGTCTACAAATCTTGATTCATCATCTTGACGATATCTGCCTCTGTTATCCAGTACCTCTTTAATACATTCCAATTGTGAATATAGTTTTAAAATGGCCGAGTTGCATGTTTCTTCCAGATAATTGGCATCATCTAGCGTATCGCCTGCATCTGCCAATCCTATTCGAGTTCCATCTGCTGTGTATTTTTCGATTGCTTCCCCAAGCGTCATGAAATTTCCCGTTGATTTGGACATTTTGGCATTGTTCAATAGCAAATGTCCATTTACCCTGATTCCTTTAACCATCCATTTCGAATCGCCAAAAATAGCCGCATGGTTGTATATCATGAACATCAAATGATTGAACATCAAATCTTTACCCGTTACACGTAAATCCATCGGATAAAAATAATTGAATTCCTTCTTCATCTTGACCAACAATTCGGTTTTGATCCTGGTCTGGGGAATTTGGTTCCTGTCAAGGAATATATAGGACCACACATCATCTGTCATGTCCTCTGGCGTAATGCCATTAGGCCTCGTTTTCCCTTCAAGATCGCTATGCAAGAAATGTGCAATCGTATAATATGCCATGTAAATCGTAGAATCTGATAATGATTCAATCAAATACTGGGGATCCCAAGGCAGTCTTGTTCCAAGTCCGTAGGAACGTGAACATGCCCATTTCCCCAACCAATCCAGTATATGTTCCATTTGATTCCAAACCTCATCGCTGTAAAATTCAATTCGCTCCATCATTTTACGGACCATTTCTTTCCACTCGGATTCTCCATACACAATATACCATTGATCCAATAGTGCTACAATACATTCATCTCCAGATCTCGATACCACTTTCTTTTCTGGCTTATAAACTATCAATTTATCCGACCAGACAAATCTATCGACTGTTGATTCTTCCTTTTCCACCGAAATAGCAATTCCAATTCCTTCAAATCCTAGTATTGAGATAAGACGATCAGAATTCGCTATTTGTGCGTTTCTTCCTATTAGCTCATGGCCCTTGTATTTTTTCAATGGATCTATCTTTCCGTATCCCTTTAAATGTTCCTGGTATCCCATATTCAAAGCCGTTTGGAAATCACATATGTAAATTTGATCATTGTTGCCTAAATATGCACCATAAACTTCATTCTTGTTGACATATAAACCAGATATCTGCCCTGATACTGGAACTGTTTCCACCAAACACATCACATATTCTGACGATTTATTTGGCTCATGGGATGGATCTACTAGTGTAAATTCGAGACCCAAGTATTTCTTTGGTTCGAATCCTTCACCAATTGATCGATCATGATCCATACATGGTTGTGCATCCTTTACCGAGTATACGGTATGCCTTTTTCCGTACTGGATTTTATTCTGTTCTTTCAGCTGACGAAATTGCCATTTCACAAACGAATCGAAAAATCCATTCAAATCGGTAGTGACAAACGATCTTCGAAAATCTATTTTTGCTCCGAACGATCTGAGATTCTGAATTGCAAGAGGTGGGAAATATTTTAACCAATATTCAGGGTCAACAAATTTTGGAAGGTCTTCTTGAGAAATCCCCATATCCAACATTATTTCGGACTGCGTTTTGGAATGTTCGGAATGTAATTCTCTTCTTAAGCCATTATTGACTTCTAGCTCTTGTCGGAGCCTATCTGCACATGCTTTGATAGGCATTCCCGTCCCATCAAACCCAAACGGAAACAATACATTCTTTCCTAATAGTCTTTGATATCCAGCTGCAAATTCTGCCTTGGATAGTGAAAAGGAATGTCCCAAATGCAACAATCCATTCATGTACGGAAAAGGGAACGTAACCATGTATTTTTCCTGTCCTGTATCCTCAGGGGCATCTACTTGGAACATTTTTTGATTATCCCATTGTTTTTGAACCTGATGTTCTATGTTGGATAAAACCTCCTTTTTGAAGCTATTCCCGTCCCGCATGATTAAAAAAATAAAGATCGTTATCAAAACATCTAATGAAGCAAGGGTCCGAATAGTGGTGGAGCCTGATGAAGTAATCGAGAGTGTCAAGGAAAAAATTCAGAATTCCACGCAAATTCCAGTAAATCAACAAAAGTTAATATTTGCAGGCAAGATCTTGAAGGATCAAGAAACTGTGCAAAGTGTTGGGATAAAGTCCGAGAGTACCATTCATGTGGTGAAAATTTTTTCTGATTCAATGACTACACAATCAACCTTGCAGGCTCAAACACCAACAATACCGAGCACCAATCCACCTGTATGGTCAAATATGGAACCAGTCAATGAAGGATTTCCATATAATCACGAATTGGTCAATAATCTGCTTTCCAACCCTGGACTATTGAGTAGTATGGAGAGGATAGTT
>JAANSP010001244.1:0-15380 GCA_036850745.1 Homidia socia
CAACCAAACCACTATCACTACCGCCGCCAACACTTTAGCATGTGTGTGTAGTTTACTTTCTTCTACTACAGGAAAGTGTACAACTGTGTTGTTATATGTAGCTTTATATTTAACCATATTCCACCCATATTGTATATATGCGTAGGTAGATAGATATATGTTTGGTGTGCAGATATATATATTATTTTACATGGCAACAACTGAGTAGGTTTTATCTATCTACCAGAATAAAAAAACCAGCATGGAGAGAAAGAGTGTTTCCCAGTGTACTCTTGCGCGGCGGTGGTATATGGTATATGCTGTGGTGGTGATGCTGAAATAAAAGGGCGAAAAAAATGCAAGTATGAAGCAAGTCACACTCCTCTGTTGTTGTAGTACTTTATATGTGGTGATAATGATGGTGTCAAGTAAGCAAAAAAGCAAAAAGAAATTTGCTGGCTGTGTTGTACCAAGAAAAATATGTGATTTTCTTATAGCCATCTGATGAGCTACAGTGATCACGATCATCATATAAATAATAGGAAGAACAAGAGCAGCAGCATCAAACAACATGGCTCATTTTTTCCGTCTTTTGTTTGCTCATTTTTCCTCTGTAAAAACCTTTTTTTTTCCTGATCTGCTTTTAAAAGTTGGGTAAAAGGGACCATAATGGGAGTCGCCATATGCATTAAATGGCAACTGTTTTATATATATTGGGTAGTAATGGCAGTATAATAGTAATAATAATATGCATGCTATTCATGGTTTTTGTTTCTACCAAACTGAATGGTCGCTTTTACAAGAGAAATGTTTGTAATGGATACCCATACCTATATCCATATATTATTATTACAGTTGTTGTACTCGACTAGGTTTTTGGTGGTTTTCTTGGCCGTGTTTGGTGGAGGAAAAGGGCCATTGCCAAGAAAAAAGTGTATCGTCAAGTCGATAATTTTATGGTTAGAAAGATACGGTATTTACGTTACTTATTGCACATTCTAACAGCAGCGTGTGTAAATGGCCAAGTTGAGTTGAGAAGGTTGAAAGGGAAGAAAAAAAGATTAACAGTGTAATTTGTCTCTCTTGTTCATGGACACAGGTTACACGCTTATTTTTTTTAAATAAAATTATTATGTTGCGCAACTACTGAAAATATCTCAAAAAAGATAAATAAATAATTATAAAAGCCCTATATACGCTGTAATCATTTACAGTGCAGTGCATATATGTAGACAATTACTTATCAGACAATTTATTTTATCTAGTTGCAAGTTATGCAACATTTGTTGTCGTTGTTTATTTTAATCAGTACAAATCAGGTTAAATGGGGCGATGAAATGCATCTCAAATTAGCGTCATAATGGCATGCTTAATTTATCTTTATGCTGTTGCTGCAGCTAATTCTACAAATTAATCCTCCTCCAAAAAAACACCACCACTAAATAAAAGCTATACTAACACCATCATTATAAAAATATCTCAAGCATTTTGTTGGATAATGAGCTTAAGTAAACTTCCTTTTTTATTTTCGACAAAAAGTGCAAAAAGGGTGTTGAGGAGGCGTACAATGTTTGCTTACCCAAGAGTATTTTTCAGTGAGAGGCCCTAAAGAGGAAACCAATAAATTCTGGTTTCAGCAACAGCAGCAGAGACCAAAAGGAAGCAAAATGCTTTGAAAAACTGGTAGTAGGCACATGATGACTTCAAATGACTGACAATAATAATCAGCTTTAATATTGGTAGAAATGCAAACCATAATGATGATGATATGATAATGAAGAGTGTTGTATGATCAATTCCTCAGTACTAAGACTCTGCTATTGTTTAAAAGGAACATTTAAGCGTTTAGCGTTTCTTCGGAAAAAATAATAAAAAAAGAGGTGTAAATCCAAACAAAAGTTGTTTTATGTTTCGGATTATATTTTTATAAAACATTCCTGTCTCTCTGTCTTTTTTTAAAACTTAAGCTAATCTTTTCCATTCATGTCGATTTTTTACTGTTTAAATCAACTCATCTCACACAGATTCTTTTGTTTTCTTTGTTCTTGCTTCTCGCACAATTTTGATGACCTAATCATCAAATCATCACATGGCTTTAAATTCTCTGAAAAAAATGTGTATTATCTGTAGGGAATGTGCATAGTAGTGAGTAATTACTGTAATAACAGCAGTTTTAAAGCTCATTCTTCTTGCTGGTGTAATGGTAATGATGATAATCCTGACACAAAAGCCAAAAGCCACATCCCATTAGTAGTAGTATAATACGAGGATGAAGATACCGGCGTTTTTTGGCTCAAACAAAAACAGTTTGATTTATTTTAGGTCTGGTCTGGCCTTTTTAACAAGCGTGTGTGTTCTCAGTGTCTTTATTGATGAATGTCGACTGTCGACATAAAAATGTTTCAGCTTTTTCAGAAAAAAAGGTACACACTATTATAACAAAAATGTTTCAAAGAAGAATCACTTTTTTCTCAAGAAGTCTGTGATCCTCCTGCACACACTGAATTATGTATTTATTTATGTTACGTTACGATAAGTAAACTACTGCAAGCTCACATGAACAGAGAGAAACAACTTTGGCATACATTTTCTTTTTTTCTTCATCAATTCAAATGTGTGCACGTTTTAAAACATATGCCTAAACTACAATAATGCCTGGTATATAAGCTGCCCAATGATATACTTAAGTAATATGACCATTTAACGCTTAAACTTTTAAAAGTCATGTTTCAATAACATGTATGTTTTATGCTTTGCCGTCATCGCCATTGTAATAAAATTGCTTTGTTTTAAATAAGATTCTTTTTAAAACCTTATGGTTTTTGTCTGAAAAAGAAAGGCCAGGTCAGACGGGAAAATTACAAACAAAGCAAGAATAAGCACATCATCTTCATCCAGCCACCAGACTTTGAGCAGCCAGACCACTGGTGCTACCACTACTACTAGCATTGCCTCATCATCATCAGCATCATTATTTGGGATTGTTTGTTAATGGCGAGCACATGCCATTCATTTGACGCCACACAACATACCGCAAAGAAAAGCACAGATACATTATGGCATTATGAACACATTTTGTTGATGGTATTATTAATGATGATGGTCGTCATCGCCTCTTTTTAACATCTTGTTCTTACGTCTTGGGCTTAAAAATAATGTAGTAGTGATGGTGGTTGCTCAAAGTAGTAGTACATGTCTCGGTTGTAATAAAAAAGGGTAACATAAACACCAACACCTCAAACCAACTGCAACTACAAATTCATTATCTCCAACAACAATAACAACAGACTATATGACTCCAATTTGTTTTCTTTTTGTTTCATATTCGACTCTGTTTATACGTTCATCAGGAAACGGGGGGAGGCTTGGTGTGTTTTCTTAGAACTATATTTTGGCTGATGTCTAAGTAAAATGCATGCGTCTGAGATGAGCTGTCAACCACCTACGATACGTTATAATTAATTTACGAGAATATAATAATACTTGAAAAGTACTGATACAGGTCATATGTATCTTTACGAGTTTTGATAATGATGATATTGTTGTCGGTGGACATTCCGCCTCCAAATCTTGGCCACCAACGCTACGGTAGAATCAGCAAATTGCTGACAAATATTTGCGCATTGACTGTAAACTAAATAGTACGCAACCCATGCCAGATATATAAATGAGCAGAAAAAAATAAGGTTGTCATCGACTAGAATAAGCACATTCTTCCTTATTTTAAATCGCAATCGGCTGCAATTTAAAAGTAATAATAAGAAATTTTAAAGCTTGATTTGATTTCTTCAAAAAGTTAACATGGGTAACATTTGTGTTTCTAGATGATGCATATAGTTAGGTATGTAGATAGTAGATAAAACACAGTGGACGGGCGTGGGAAAGTTCTAGTGTATTTACATGATAGCATTATGGCTGTAGACATAAATTTAAATAAAACAAAAATTTTGCACTATAGAGGTAATCAGTCAACGGTAGCTTGCTGATTGCTCAATATGGTCACAAGTGTTGTAGAGCAAAAAGTGGTTGCTGTTTTACTTGATTAGCTTTGTTGAACAATTGAAAAACATGAACCTAAAATCGGGAGTCTAAAAAGTCTAATGCTATAAACCCGATTAAATAGGCGAATGCAATTTTCCAAGATATTTAACGCCTTTCAATTTTGACTGTGTCATTATATTTCACTATTTGTACATGGCAACTCATTTTATAAATTCAAAGTCCTCATTGGAATTGAAACACTTACATTTTTACGTCCGTCCTTTTCCTTGCTGGCAACGCGAGCTTTCTTTGGAATCGTCTGTTGGTTCTGTTGCTGCTGAGAATGCGGTTTCAATGCGGTTACAGCTACAGCGTCTACCGTCGCTGATGCTACTACTGGTGGTGTTGTTGGAGTACAGAAATTCTGCTGCTGCTGCTGTTGTTGCTGTTGTTGGAATTGTGAAGAGAAAGAATGTGCATGGCTGGGATTGAGAGATTGTTGCTGTGGCGCTTGTGCTTGCACTCCAGTAGCTTCTCCCAATACTGGTACAGTTATTGTTGTTCCTCCTCCAGAAGAAGGAGTAGTCGTCGACGAACCGTTCCCGCTTCCATGATCTTCTGACTGAGCACTACACCTACTGAGATCAGGCTGCATGACAGTCGAGTTGTTCTCTTGGTTCGTCGTCGAGAGTTTCTGCAAACGATACACAGAGAGAGAAAAGAGAAAAACAGCATTAGTGCTATACATAGTTCATTGCTCCTTTTTTAGAGGAAAGGAAGAAAAGAAACTAAAACCAAGCTAACTTTCCATCATTTTTACGCATAAAATATTTGTTTTGCATTTATCTACATGGAATCAAGTCCATCCATATTGCATACGTGAGGTTAGTTACACAGGAATTTATTCATTCAGAACAAGATGAATCAAAAAAAATATATTATTACGATTTCAGACTAAATCGTGCTTGAAAGAGGGGAAAAGATCAGGAACGATTCACTTCATTTACTGCAAAGTCAAACAACTTTCCAAAAAATCTTTGCGGGAAAGAAAAAAAACAAAAAAGAAAATTTCTATTATGCCACTGAACTGTACACTGTACTCATACTCTATTTTATCCCTGTCATCAAAAAAGAAAAGAAAGTTTTCGTTTTCTTCTTGTTTCAATTATAATCACTTTCCATTTCATTTCCTTTCACGTCATATTGAGTTGCTGCCACACAAGCGAAGAAAAGACGAAAAAATAACCTGTGATTTCTGACAAAAGAGGGTACAATTTGCACTTTTGCACAAGAGTGGAGGAAAAGTATTTTCTATAAAATAATATATTGTGAGTGAAAGGTAGTTTACAACAAGACAATAGAGACACACAGAGAAGGAGACTAAAGCACGGAGCACATGTGTACTATTCATTCAATCGACTCATGATCGGTATCATCATCATCATGATGCTTATCCTGTAATTAAGTGATTATAGTCTTACCTTCTTTTTGCTCTTGGGTAATTTAGTGGATGCGGATGACTTTCCACTAGACTCTTTACTCGGAGACTCATTAGAACCAACTTTATTATTATCAACGGAACCACCACAACCGCTGCCACTAATACGGGCTCCACCACCACCAGCATTTGTAGTAGTATTTGTAGTAGTAGTAGTAGTGGAAGTAGTAGTAGTAGTACTCTCTTGAGATCCACCGTTCAATGCCTCTGACTGCTCGGTTTCTAATGCTACTGCTCTCTGTGGGATTAAATCATCATGAGCATGGTAAGTATATGGTGGTAGATAGGTGGAGAAGATATGTGCGGTGAGTTAACATGGTATTAGAAGCAAATGGGATAACAACGAAAAAAGCCAGAGTCAGGGAGGTAGAAAAAAAGGAATTATAGAGTAATTAACACTTTCACACTATCATCACTTATTAAACCAAAGTCATTTTGGTGGCCTAATTATTTTTGTGTTTTGTTACCACTAGTAGATTAATACAATATAAAAGTTGTTGAAATATGTATTATTTCTATTTAGTAAGGATTTTTTCTTGTTTTGTTTTTGATAAAAAAACACAATGATAATAGAAAACAAACATTAAACAAGTCGATAAATGATAAAAATTATGAATGGATAATGAAATTAAGATTGTGTAATTCGATAGAAAACGGAAACTTGTAGAATTATTGTCAAAACGACTATCCCTTCATACAAATCCAAATAAAGAAATTCAATTAATATGTATAAATAATGGCTCCTTGCAGTTTCTCATAGATTTTTTAATGTTTTTTAATGAATTTTAATGACCGAACCGAACGCGTCAGAATATTTTTTTTGCGCTAATGCTGTTAAACAAATAAGTACACACAAAGTTCCAAAATCATAGCATATTTAGTTGAAGACAAACGAAAATTGAAATTCGATGGAGAAAGAAAGATAAAAACGCGCACCTTGCTTTAATATAAATGTTAAATACAAATTCATATCATGCCCTGTCAGTATTTAAGATAAGATGTGGTTTAACAATGCGGTTTGTCGGTTTGGTGAAACAGCCTTATACATACATGATGCGGTTTCGGTCTGTAGTTGCGTAACCCCGCCACAACTCCTCTCTCCGCCAGAAAATTTACATCTGCCTGTTTATTTACGTTCGATGTAGACGTACCTATGTATAATATATTGCATGATTGTATTGACCCGGATCATACTGTATATCTTACTGAGTTGATATAAAATTTCATTCAAAAGTGGCTTTTTGTACAAATTAAAAGAAAACAATTGTGTAACGTTTTTATTACAATTAAAGTGAAAACTTTTCATTGCATTTTTCACCTTCAAATTCACAGACTCTTCATACACTTTCAATGAATTCATCATACAAGGAGAAAGAAACTTTTCGACATTAAATGATTTTAAGATGTCTGTCTGTCTGCGGTCGATCATGATTGACCTCAACAAATTAATCACTCACGACCGTGAAAACATTTGATATCAATATTAAAGCCCTTGCGAAACTGAGAGGCCAGAGTTCACAGATAAATGTGATACATTTTTCACGCCGTACACTGTTCATCGACAAGTTATTTAATTTCTTAAATTCTTTTCATGGGGTTTTCATTTCACTATACTATTTTAGCCATGTTTAGTCATTATGCTTCGGTAGTTGAGTTTCATCGGTTTCCACCGATCTTAGTTGCAACATCATCGTCATTCCCTTCCTCTAGTTCCTCCTAAATGTATTATACACCGTCTATTTTTCCTCCATCCAAACATTATGCTACCATTCTCCAGACACTGTAGCGGAGTTCTACCACCGCCACCCCACTTACTACTCAATTATTTATCCACTATTTTTTCTCTTCTTTGAAAGTAAAATAAATACAGACATATAGACAGATAAGAGTAGCGGTGTGCCCCATTCACTCCATCACAAGTGGTATAGAATTTCCTCTGTTCCCCATATTGTGTAGTTATGCAATAGAATGCATGCATATATATTTTGGCTTACTTTCTTTCTCCGCTACCTTTCATTTCTTCCCTTCATGCATTGTTATTTTATACGCATTTTGGTTGAGAAGGTAAAATGGTATGTTATGTTGTACAACAGTCGGAACGGAATTATTTTGAACGAAAGACGGGCATGTATGCATATCACTGTCTTTCTTTCCTTCTTCCATTTTCAAGTAGGTATGTGTAGTATGTATCAATCAAGAAAGCCGTATGAGAGGGAAAGCCTGGTTTTCTTTCTTAAACTAACTCGTGCACACATCTAACGAATCCCAAACAAATCACTTAAGTGTTTTTCTCCCACTACTACTGCTGCGAGTTCTATATCTCTCTGTCTCTTGATCACCGTCTCTGTTTTCCTGGGCTAGTAAGTCTAGTACTTAGTTGTAGTGTTTTGGTTCTCGTAGATTCATGGTTTCCTTCATTTTCTTTCCCTTCTTAGGTAAAATATGGGCGTATGCAAGTTTTCTGTAGAATGTTGCATTGTGTCATTTCATAGACGGACGCATGTATACTTAATGTTTTTTCTGAATAAAAAATCAAACGATGAGGCTCATAACTTGATAAGATTTTTTAAATAAATCTTTATACCTTTGTTTGTATATACATACCTCTCCCGTTTGAAAAATTACTTGGCATATTTAATATAAATATCCATCAGGACATCTTTTCTAGCGTTAACGCGATAAATACGCAAGATTACAAAAAACTTGGTTCCAACACATGGTCATCCTACTTCATTTCAAGATGACTTTTAAACGGCCCTGAGTAAAGTTACGAACATGAATTATTTTTTTATGAAAATTGTATTGATACCATCGTCATCATATTAATTAACTATAAGCAAATACAGAGTAGTTAGAGAAGAATTTAGAAACAACAACACATGGGTAAGCTCACTACATAGCAACTGAAACTGAAACAATGAAAATCAGCTACTGTCAGTTGTCTGTGCACTGCCAGTAAAGTCACAATAGGTCAGGTCAGACAGATGATTGATATATGGTGAAGCATTATGGCATAGTATGTTACGAGTAGCGACTGTAGTTCAAATTTTCGGACGGTTTATTTTACTTTGATGTCGATGTTGTAATTTGTTTTTATTATTCACTATGCAAAATTCGTTTATTGCAGTACCGCATGCGTATGCCGCAAAATGCAAAAAAATGTAAATTTTTCGGATGATCTGCTGAACCTCAAAACTTTGTGCTGTTTAAATCAATTTTTAAATATTTCCCATGCACCGCCCATCTCATTATAGCCTCACCGTTCTAAAATTGCAAGTTTTGAACAATTTCACTCATATTTAGTTACCTATTTAGTCGCCTATATTACTACCTAGTTTGAAAAGGAGGTATGACTGTTAAGTTAAATGTTGTTTAATAATATTTAATTTTAGTTACATAAAGCTGATAACGCATAACATAAAAAACTGTAGGATTGTAGAAGATAGCGCATTCCGTTTTGATTAGTAATTGGTAATCATTTTAACGAAATCATCGCGAATGTCACATTATAGTAAATTTAGATGAAATACGTGAACCGATAAAAGATAAATGCTACTTTTTAGCCACTTAAAATTTGCTTTCTGTATTAGCTGGATATTTTAATCAATTTGGCTGGTAACAACGGTTTCTTTTTATTAATAAGCTCGTAATTGGATTGCGTAGGTTTAATAGTGATTGATAGTGAAGGCATTTGAAGGAGTAGGAAAGGTAGGTTTAATAGTTGGTAATTAATTGGAACTTGACGTTAGTTTAGGATTTTTCAACTAACTATTAACGTCAGGTATGTAAGCATAAATTTGTACTTACCTCCAAATCCTCATAAGTTTTAAAAGATCGGATTGCGAATCCGTCAATTATATCCTCGTAAGTGGCAGACTTCTTTTTCATTTTACGCTTTTTTGCTGGTGGAGGATCGCAATCAGCTTCTGCTCCTCCCACTCCATCTGCCGCAGCAGTTGAAGTGGCCTGATTCTCCCTCTCTGCCTTTTCCTTCCGTCGTTCCTTTTTTATTTGAATACGACGAATATCAGGGTTCTCCATTTTCGAGAACTTTGTTTTGCACCACTACCTTTCAAGAGGAGTACTGAGATTAAATATAGCTAAAATTGTCATCATTACTAATAATGAGATTCCAGATCCTTGTTGTAACAACGTTCCACTACAACTAGTAATAGCAATAAAAGTTATAATATGCAAAAGTCATGGTCTTTAAAATTGTCTCTGGGAGAGGTAGTGATGGAAACTGCGTAGGATTGTTTTGTCATCGTATGACGAAGAGTCTCGAACACTTGTTTAAAAATGATTGGGTCTTGGATCCCTATTTAATACTCACTAAAACATTTTCTCTCCAATAAAATAAGAACACATTTACGGTTTTCTTCTTCTTACAAACTATACATCTATTGTCGATTGTCTCTTGTCTCCAATTACACATTATTTTTGTGTGCACACAACTATTTCCTAGCATTGTTTGCTAAAGCGTAAAACATTTCATGAGAATGATGGGCATGCATACTTGGAAATGTGTTATATGGCAGTGTTCCAGGTAAAATGAACAAATAAGTTTCACTTGTTCTCGTGCTATTAGCAGTACATAACAAGTTGGAAATAAATCACTAGAACAATATTGGTGCAAGTGTGCGTTATGTTGTAAAAAGTATAGCAGCAGTTTATTTTTTCACGGCCATCGCTTTTAAGTATACTACTTTCCTCAATTTGGATTCCTAAATGTATTTTCTTAACGCGATATCGTCTTCCACTTACTTACATTTCAGTAGTGTTATTATTATTATTATTAATATTACAGTCTATTGTTTCCACAAAAACTGGAATCTCACTCTGCAGCAATAGTATCGTTTTCATATCAAGTATTGACGTATCTATCACAAGAGAGAGCATATAATTCATTCAATGAAACAACGTTTGAACGTTGGATAATTTCCTAAATATGATTCCTCTATATCATATTACTTCACTGACACGAGCGAGTAATTGGAAAAGTCATGAATGAATTCAGTAGTATTATATATCTCTATTGTATTCTTCTTATTACCTACTTCATCTACTAATTTATGTCTAGGTATAGCACAATGTCACTCTAGTTCAAATACCACCTACACATCATAATCAGATAAAGTAATAACAGCATGAATTGAACTGTCAAAGAATTTCAAGATTTTTACTTTATACTTGCGGTAATTTTTACTAGTCAAAATCCATAATCATAAGTGGAAGTAAGTAGTTGGCATAAGATATTATAAAGCAATGCTGATGATCTTATCTATAGATGATGATAGGCATCACTTCATTTTTTTCTTCTTAAATCTCTACCACTCCATAATGGCATGTACAACACCCAACGGCTTTGGTAAGCTCTTTGATCGGACAATTTTGTTTTGAACGCGCACTAGTTGTTGTGACACGGCAATCTATCTTGTTGTTATTAGCCAAATCAAATTTCTGCCAACAACATATATAACCGCAAACACTTCACCAATGCTGATTGAATCGCCCAAAATTTATATGCATACATTATTCTTCTCACACAAACACTGCTCGTAGTTGTAACTCAATTTTGTTTGTCTTTTGCAATGAAATTTATTTTGCAATAAAAATTTGTCCTCTAGTTTATTTTTTGTTAGTTAAAGACTGAAAATTACTGATGATGATGATCCGCATGTTGCATTATGAGTAATATATCATATACACCCATTCATTTACAAACTTGACATGTTTGTATTAACTTTCTGCACTGCACTGTTATCTTAAAACAAATGCACATGTAGCATGTGCAGTGATCACTGGCCCACTAGCCCGCAAAGATAATTACTATCATCATTTCAATAGTTTAGTAAAAATTTAGCGAGTTACCTTATGATGATAATAGTAGTACAGAATGCAGTCTGTACTTGTTTTACTACCACAACAACTGGTTGCTGCTATACAGTGGTAAATTATATAATAATAATAATAATAATATGGTACTATTAACTGCTATTAATGGTATCAGCATGAAGGGTAATTGTCATTTGTCGTCACTGTTTGCACTGATTGACCGATTGCTCGTTTTTCCTTGTTTAACATACAACAATAAAAATATGTAGAAAAACCTGCGTTATCATCCCAGGATAGTTCTCACGTCATTAACCGCCTACTTGCTTTACAACACTTGACCAAAAGGCCAACTTTTTAAATAGTAAATAATTTCTCATGGAATAATAGAAGGAAATACATAATAGTTGAGTAGTATCCAGATTAATCCAGTATATGGAGTCATATAAATAATTTTCCAGGCGATTGTTTTAATACTTTTTAATTCACTTTCTATATTTCTTTAACAAATATAGTCTCTATAAACTCATCATAATCTACAACGCAGGTAGATTTACGGTTTAAGCTTAATCTTTTCCTTTTTGTGTTCTATATAACAGCTTAAGTACTGAATTCTACATTCTATTTAATGATGTTAGTGGTCCGCAAAAAAAGAGGAATGTTTGTCACACAAACACATCACCAAATCACCACTAAAGATTCAATGCTCATTTTTTCAATATTGTTGTTGTTGTTGTTGTTGTTAAAGTTATCGTAGCAATACCAACTTACCAAACACATCTCTCCACAGACACATTGAACTATGACACTGGACAAGTGAATCCCGATGATAATATTTAATTACTATACGTCCTCCAGTCAAAATATATGTAGTTTTTATCAACTTTCTTGTACATCTCGATAAATAACTGCTGTGAAAACTATCTTGTCTTTATGTATTTTATGGTTTATTCACTTGTTTTGCAACCCAAACAAAAAATGTAATGTGTTTCTCTGTACAAAGCTTTCTCTTTCCAGTGAGCATGTCCATTAATTTCAATAGCAAATTAATCTTGTGACAATGCACACATAATCAAAAGGAGTATTAACAATACTATTATCTATCTTTCGCGTTCCGCATAATTCTCACAGTAGTGGCACACTTAAGCACACAGAATATTAATTTTCTTTTCTTGGTTCTCACCGCAACAAAATCCCTTTTCTTAGTGCTTGAGTTGTACGATTGTTTTATTGTTATTATTAGTAGTATTATGTAGCAACCAAAAATTAGCACTAAATATGATTAGACTATTTCAGTTTTCTGTAATATGTTACTGCAGCACACGTCGGCACTAGTACATGAAACCAACACACAGTATAACTTGCACATACATTAGTTATATTATATTATCCACAGCTTAGGTCCGTATTTAGTTCACATGTCGTTTAGTGGATATGCAGACACACACTGATTATTTTTTAGCACTTTGCAACATTTGCCATCTACCACCATCACTCACTCTCTCATCACAATTATTATTATTATTCAATGTTTTTATTATTCTCATTCATTAATACTGTGAACAAAAATCTTTGCTGTTGGTGTTGCTGACTGGAGGAGAACATACAGAAAATATCACTTCTCCTGCCTGCTCTGCTATTACAACTAGTTACTATTATACTATACTCGTGTAAGTACGTTTGATGATGATGTTGATGATGAATATTTGTTACTATTTAGTTCTCCTCTCTCATCAATTTTTTCACCCTACTCGTCCTCATCATCGGCCTCATCATCATTCTCTTTGACACACTAATCAGTCAATGCAAATCAAATGCACATTTTCTGATCAAAATTTATCTATGTATTAATATATTAGACGTGTATAAATTTTACTGCTCTACGTCTCTCTGTGTATATATCTCTGTCTCTCTCTCTCTGTTTTTTCTCTTTTTAAGTAAGTACAATTCCTTTTTTCGAAAAAAAATGTGTACACACAAATAACACAAAACATTGAACATAACACGCCTACAGTGTGATAGGAGAATAAGAAGAGAGTATGTAGCGAAGTGAAGAAGGAGATGTGGAGAAGAAGAGGAGGACGACACGATGATGATGATAATATGATTTTTTTGCCTTGTGTGTGTGCCTTGCTCTTGCTGCTGCTGTGGCTCTAGCCTGTTTTTACTTATACGTATACCTTTCTGATATTCACGTTGTTGTTGATGATGATGATTGTACGAGGAGCTTATCTTACATTTTTGGCTTGAAATGGATTTTTTTGCCGATTACTACGAGATTGTTTGATCGTAAATCAAAACTTAATTTGATCAGTAGTTTGGGCCTAAACATTGATCAACACATTTTTGATAAAAATTACTGCAAAATGATGTGGTACTCACATGGTTACGAGCTAAAATCAGCAAATTTTTAACAGATCGTGTGTAGCTAACAACTAGCTAACTAACAAAAGCTATTGTTTATTACGTTTGTCTGATTAGAACATTCATTTCACTTGCAATTGAAATTTGAATGCTGCCAAATCCAATACATCTACAATGCGCACCTTGTTTCTACTTACCTAACTGTTTGAATTAAATTATAAAATGCATTCCACATTTATACTCTTGTTGTCAATAGTAGCAATTAAAACAGCCCCTTGATTATGACAAGCTTTCAATTGTTTCCAATGACTTGCTAGCATAGAGTGTGTATGGTTATAGGTTTTGCACGAGTTAAAATATCTGATAAGCCCCACGTACCATGGGAGGATGTATGTACTCGACTCTCACTTGAGAACGTACGTAGTTTATCTTATATCCACATTGGTGGTATATTTTATACAGCCAGAGCACAACGAACGAACGAGCACATAGAGAATAACTAAAAAGAGCCAGAGAAGAACCACCACTACATATCGTCGCCAGCAATACGACAGCAACGAGGACTGCTACTAACTACCAGTCGAGTCCTCCTGCTCGCTCACCACCAGTGCATTCTTCTTCAACTGAAATAATATAGGTACCGATGTAATAATATGGAATAGAAACACGAGATGAGGCATATAAAGTTATATAATGATATATCTCGCTAGGTATACTTATAGTCGCCTGAAAATATAAAGGTTTAGCTGCTTATTCTCTGCTAAGAATTCGTGTGTTCTTTTGGAGAGAAATAGTAATAAAAAGAGATATGGATATATGCAATATGCAATAGAATATACCCTGAGATACACAAAGATGCATGGATAGATATGTATATATATTTAGGTGATGGTATGTTTATATTTATATGGATTATTCTTTTCGGTGGTGGTGGCAAGAGTTGTGTACAGATATTGTGTAGAGAGAAGTAAATATAAGTCTACTGGCACGGTGGAGAGCTGTAGTCATCATATAAAATGTGGAATCTCTCTCGCTCTTCTTCTTCTCTATTCCCATTGCCGTCTTCTCTCGCCTTTTTTTACAAGTTTGCTTGTGTGTATGTGTAGATTTTTTTGTGTTCTTTTTTGTGTGCTATGTTCAATTCACTTGTGTTGCTTGCTGCTCTTTTTTTCTCTTTCTGTCTCTCTGGTTTGGTTTCCTTTTCTCTCTGTCTCTTTCTACCAGTTTACAAGCAAGCAAAAGAGAACAATAATAATATGTATGCATGCAAGTTCTCTCTCTCTCTCGTCTGCTTTGAAAAGATAGATATTATTATTATTCTGCGTGGAAATGGAGTGAAGTCTGCCGGACTAACACTCTGCTGCTGCTGTTGATATAATGTAGAGACGAGAAAAAAATAGGTGGAATAAAAAAGGCAGCAGCAGCTAGCAGAGTTGATGATGACGGTGACGCGATATATGCATGTGTTTTTATACTTGGCCAACTCTTTGAAAAGTAAGCAGGAAGGCACGGGAAAAGAAATGGAATGAGAGGAACACGCTACATTGCTTTGGTTTTTTCTTCTTTGTCGTTGTCCCTTTATATAAAACAATTTTATTCTTGAAAGAGATAAAAGAAATTCTTACCGACACTTGGAAGTTTTCCGTCCGATTTTTTTGGTGGGAATGGGTGAAGAATATGCGAAAGGGAGACATGATGTAATAATGAATTGAATATGTTTTTTCCA
>JAANSP010001245.1:0-16161 GCA_036850745.1 Homidia socia
GAGAAAAAAAAATTAAAAAACATTCTTCCGGTTTATTTGGTAGTATCAAACACGAAATGTTTTTTCAACTCTTTCGTTCCTTCTTGCTCAACTGCCGCCACATAAATAGCTAGTGCTGGTGTCGTGCACCCCACAACCACCACCACTCGTTTCTGGTGCATTAATATTAATAGTTAAACCCGATGGATGCAAGAGATAGATGGACGGACGGATAGATGAGAAATAAATACGCAATTTTGTACATACGCAATGAAAAAAGCACTATTCATTCAATGTTTTGCCTCAGGTGGGTAATGTCATGTTGATCATGATGATGGCGTGGATAAAATGCACGCAACCTCTGCTGCTAAAGCTTAAGCCCGTAAGCAAAGAGTGGATTGAATGAATGAATAAAGTTTTGCAAAAGAACGTGATGGCCATGCCATGTTCCTTTTCTCTCTCTTCAGGAGAATTTCATATTTATGACCCAAGAGCACAACAGCAATTCCAAGTCGAATAGATTGGCTGCAAGCACGTTGATTAGGATTAATGACACAATCACCATCACAAATTCCCATTTTTCTCTTATCAAATGACGATGATGATGTGGATGATGGCCAGTCCTTGAGCAAAAGAAATTAAGAAAGAAAAAGAGGAAAATGCTTGAATGCATGGAAATATTTTAGAGGATGCGAGGAGAAGCGAAAAATGGATGATGGAGGCGCAAAATGCATTCTTTTTTATAGCAAATTCATTTGTTTTTCAGTATATTTAGTAATAAAAAGAACCCATTTTTGAAAATTATAAAGTGCACAATATTAAGCTGTCGTGATTGGTCTAAACCTTCAGAAAATCAAAGAAAATTAGCAGCGTGGATGGTTCTTTAACAAACTAATAATTTTGCTGTGCTATTATCAATATTGTTATCATGTTCATGAGTATTGTAACTATTTATAAATAAGCTTGCGTTTTTTATTTAATTTTTTTTCTTTGATATTTTTACGACTAGTTGAAAAAAGATGGATGCTTCATTTTCATCCATCTCCTCGTGACAGCAACCAATTGTAAACCTGCCTACGTTCTTCCATTTTACTGTATTTTCTCTTTCGTCTTTTACATTATCAAAAATAAAAACGATAGATAAAAGTATTAATAAAAAAGTAGGTATAGTTTTATCCTCCCGTTGATATATTATTTTGTTGGTTGTTGGTGGTCGTAAATGCGCTCTAAAAATCTCGAAAGATGACTGTAAAAATGAGTGAGAAAATCGGAGACCAAGAACGAGAGAACCATTTATTTTACGAGAGTATAAAAAGCACAAAAGTGTAAATCTTTTCTAGCCCAGCATCGATCCCATGTACTTAAATACAAGCAAGACAAGATGCACTTTACTTCAAAACACAACAACAGCAACTACCTATTACGCTTTTTTTTCTGGCTCAGGTTCTGTCTAGCTAAAATGGTTAAAAATCCATCCATATAAAGAAGAAAAATACAAATATTCCGTCTAATGTCTATACAAGACAAATGTACTATAGGGACTGTAGCTTTAGGATAAATAGCAAATAATAATAGGAGAAGTGCTTCGTTCGGCATAACATTTTATGCAAAAAAGTAGACGGAGAAGAAGGTCCCAATTAAACATGATGATGATCATCATCATCACAAACAAAATGCAAAAAGGCTATCCATTTTCCGCTGCTACTGCTGCTGCTGCTGTTGTTGAGAGACCATCTCAAACAGAGCGTGCACTTGACTTGAAATATTTTTACATACAATTTTGTACGTTTTTTCTGAAATGACGAACAGCGGGTGCAAATATTTTTTAGTGATGAGATGCAAGTTTTTCTGAAGAAAATTAAAACCTGTGTGTAATGTAAAATGGCAAAAAATATATGAGTGTTGATAGTAATGATGAAAGTGGAGTAGAAAGAGCAGCATTAAGAACGGAAGAAGGCGGATGATGGGCTATGGACGAGCATATTTTATTTTATTAAGAGAAATGCTTTGACTCGTTTGCTTGTTTTCTTTTTGTTTAAATTATAATTGTTCTGCCTGGCTTACTACTTGCTTGCTGTTTTGCTCTTTTTTGCGGGATTATATAGCTTCGAGTTTTGTAAAGAAAAGCAAAAATGCAAAGCATGAAATAAGGTACAAGTGTTCATTTCATCAAATAAATACAACATTCATGTAGTTAAAAATTGCCTAAAACAAGATAAATAGGAAAAGGTTTTTAAATGAAATCATTAAACACGTTTATCCCACAGGGAAATAAGTGGAAAGAAAGGCTGCTCAAGAACTAAAAGAGACGAATGCACGTTATATTATTAAGTTGATGAAAACGATGAGAAAAGCTCTTCATAACAGTCAGTTCTCTTGATTCTTTTTCATGGCAAAATCGCAAAAATGCTCAGCATATTTCCATTTCTGCTCATTAAGTTTGAAGGAGATTTTAACATGCTCGGCTCTGATCTCGGTATTATTTTTATGAAGCTTGAAACTATATAGCCATATTATTAATTATTTAATGGAGCTGGCTCATCTTTAAAATTGTAAACAAAAGTAACACATCACCACCACCATCACCAGAGTGTTTTTAAAAGCAGTCGATGCATTTGCCATGAAGGAAAAGCTGATACGGGAAAAAATGGACAGGAAGTGGGAAGAATTCTCCACTCTACTACTCTCTCTACCATTACCAACAACACATGTTATTATGAACAATATTTTTGTACATTCTTTTTTCATTTAAACACACGCACCACACTGCTATCATGCTGATGAAAATAAAAGATAAAATGTGAACGCATCCGATTCTAGGCCAGGTGGGTATGGATAGATAAGGTAGTCAGGTAGAAAAAAGGTGGCATTAGTAATATTTGTAAATATTTAATACACTGATCGGAAGTATGGGAAACTGGAAATTACAGTAACTTGCTACTCAATATTTATTTAAATATTGCAAATGTAATGTAACCCCGTAATGCCAGCATTAGGTACTATGCAGCTGGATAATAGATTCCTATCTCAAAATCATCATCAGCATCACCATCATTACAGCAACCAATCTAGTGTCAGTAGTCTGCGGTTGAGTGGTATAATGGTTTTTCATTCAGAAAGAATAACCGACTCACTCACAGTCACAGTTCAAGCGAAAAGAAACAAATATTATTATGTCAGGTACAAAGAAGACAGGTAGTTTAGATAATATGGAAGATGGATATGAATGCTATATATCTACGTCTATCTATCTATGTGACTATCCATTAAAGTCTAGTCTTCTTCATCATCATCATTATAACAGCAAGAGTATTTATTAAGTTCACCGTACAAAAAAATCTTGTTCCATCATGATGACTATGACTACATGTATATTTATATTAAGTTCACCGTACAAAAAAATCTTGTTCCATTGTTCCATCATGATGACTATGACTACATGTATATTTCCATGCAGGTGATATTACGCATTGAAATAAAACTGTTGGAAAATAAAGTGGTTAAACATTTGAATTTTGAACATCATATAACAGCTTGTAGCCTGTCTACCTGCATAATAGTCATCGTCATCATCGTCATGAAGCAGCCAGCAGGAGGAGAGAAAAAAACTCAATATTATATTTAATGAGAGCTACGAACAAGGAAAAACGAATGATGCTGGTGGTAGTAGCAGTAGTAGTGGCAGTTAACAATGTGACGGCAGAAAGCAACATTTAACGCAAAAATATGCAAACTGCTGCAAAACACTAGAAGCTGTTGTTTCAGAGTTTCATCATGAGTGAAACAACACATGAAAACTACATTGTACATTTTATTCAGCAGTAGCCACCATTACCACCACTACGCCACGTTAAACCATTACTCTGCAGCTAACTGCCAACTGCTGCTGCCACTGTTTTTGTCATTATTATAAACATTGTTGTAAATACAGTGAATAAAAACGGATTGTTGTAAATAGAGAGCGTAGCAGTATCAGAGAGAGAGATAATGTTTAGTTTATAATTTTTATAACAATTGTACACCTCTACTTTAAGTTTGCTAAATGGCTAAAAAAATGCTTAAATCATTTTTTGCCCCCGTCATCATCATCATCAGTGTAAATACGGTAATAATAGAGCACTAGCTCTCTCCCTCTCTTTCACACCAGCAAACAATGCTGCAGCGCAGTAGTCACCTCTCCTCTGCTGCGTTACAATCATATCATTTTCCATCTCTGCCACTGTGATCACCATATTATCATATCATCGTCATCATAATGCCAAAATCCAATATGGCACAGTATTCATGTTTTATATTTAAAATACAACGAGAAACGCAACAACATTTATAACAGGTAAGAGACTGTGAAGAACACATTAAAATTCACAAGAGCAGCGGCAGCGACAACTGTGGAAAACAGGAATGCGATGATGATGACGATAATAAAAATGAGTATTTTTTCTAACTAGCTAAATAATATAATAGCAATTCCGTCTATATATGTAGATAATCAGGATCAGGATAATATCTCACCGCCACCACCACTTTTGCCATCATACACAGCTACTGACATCCATTTCTTCTGCTGCACCAGAACAGACAAGTGGTGTAAAAAATGGCATCAATGGCAAAAGGTAAAAAAGGAAGATATCTAGGCAATAAATGGCGAGACTGCTGTTGCTGCAACAATTAATTATTGCGCTGGTGGTGGTTTTTCAGTTGATATGCATAGGTAAATAGAAAAGAGTAAAAAATGTTATTGATGATGGGAATAGACAATAATAATAACTGACAAAGTTTTTTTAGCTTTCCATTGGCAATGAACAGATATATGCAGCTGCTAGTATAATACACATGAAATTCAATTGATTGTTGGTTCTAGAAAACGGAAAAAACTACATATTGTGGTAGTGGTGATGATAAGAAAAACGAAACTATCAACTCTTGTTTTTTTCTATTCTTTTGAAAAGTCATTGAAATAGAATGGTATTTTTTAATTGTTAAGAAGAGGCACGTCATTTCTCTGTGATGCTGCTACTGTGTGTTTTGTTGTTGCATAAATAAATAAAGGACGATGCATGCATGTAACTCACTTTCATTTTTTTCTGTTAAAAATAGACAGGAAAGGATTCATATGAAATAAAGGTGAAATTACCTTGATAATTATGATTTATGCAAGTATTAAAATTATTTTTAAAGTGTATCTACCTTTGCGCATTTTGCTTTCATGATGGTCATTATCAATGGATTTTGTCGTTTTATTCATTGTACACAGTAATAATGAAGCATTTTAATAATAATTATTATTTTTAACATTTTTAATAGCTGTTATTAGTAGTCTTGTCTTTTTCAATAAAAAGAAAAGAAAATTGTGAATGTTGTGTTTACCGTATTTAAATAAATAAGTTTGGTTTATCCGATAGTTAATCGAAGAGTCAATAAAATTTATAAAAATAGTAAATTGTTTTTTGATTGAGAGTGAGTTTATGTGTGCTTTCTCAATTTCAACAGAAAATGCATCTTGGAATGAGATATGATGGGTCAAGTTATTTTATGACGATCATTTCTATCTTTCTTTTTTTCTTTTGGTAGTTGTTAACAAGTTTAAAGCTTGGCCAGGAATTGATAAGAATTTTTTTAACTTTATTTTATTTATCAAATATGAGTACTTTTATTAGAGTGAGGATGATTAATGTTGGTGATTAGTGGGAGTTTTTATTTTTTTAATGAGAAGCAACTTGTTTCAATCAAACGATGCATTCACATAATGTGATTGATGAATTGATAGGTAATTTGTCGTGAAATTCCTTCAAAACGTGAAGCATTTAAAGAGATTAAGAATTATTTGTTTACTGAAAAATTGTGAATCAGTAATAAATCAATGAATGCATCTTTATTTCTCTAATTTTGAAAAGTAAATTTTTAAGGAGAGGAGGATTTCTAGAGGAGAGGAGAATGTTGGCTTGCTACACCAATTCAACGATGACGATGATAATAATAATGTGATGGTGATGATATTTAGTGATAATTGTGACAAGTAGACACGATGACAACAAGACATGCAGCAGTGGTATGTTCTGTCTATCTAACTATCTATCTATCTGTCTCTTTCCCTTTTCGCCTTTTTCATGATTTCGTTGCCGTGTTACTTCTGCTGCAAGTGCTGCTGCAGATGATGATCGGGATGATTGGAGAAATCCAATTTCAATCCTGTTGACTACTACTTTGACTGAATTACATTAGCCATTTCATCATTTCATTTCTCAGCGGCAGCAGCAGTGATACGTGTACACGATAATGATGATGTGCTCTAGAGCCTGTCTGTTCTAGTAGTAAATTGTGATTTGTGTGTCAGGAGGATTCTTTCTCACAAAACAATCAAGTTTTTCCTTCTCTCTCCCTGTGGTGTGGTGGCATGTCTACCACTGCCACTACCATCAACCATCATCACATCACACACAGCATGTATAACATTGCATATTGTGGAGGGAATGAAATTGTTTTGCTTCAGACGACGACGATGATGATGATGCTAGTTTTGGTATCTTCTTCAGAGTTATGCTGTTCATGGCGGTGATGGTGATGGGCTTGTTTTGAATGTGATTTGAATGCAAATGAGACGGAAAAGGGATGATGGTGAATTCTGCATTCCATTCCCATTCCAATCTTCCATCCATCCAGCAAAACTGAATGAACAGACCATTTTAAATATCTTTTTCTCGTGTTTCATTTGCGAGTCAGATCCACATATTCCCTGTCATCAGGCTCTGATTCGATATTTAAGTCAACAGAATTGACTGGAATGTCGTGTCAACTGAAGCAGCAGTAGTAAAAGTGATAGTAATAATAATATCAGAGCGAACTATCCCTTTACTAATCTCTTTTCCTTTTCCATGTCTGGAAGCAAGGCTGGTTTTATAGGCTGGTTTTTCGGTAGTAACGAGCTCTCTCGAACATACAAACTATTTTTTATATCAGATTCCGTTTAGGTAGGTAATACATTTTAGTATTTTGGAATATGTTGCAGCAGCAGGTTTGATGACCAACACCACCACCACCGCCCGTATAACAAGCAGTACACTTGTCCACTCCATGTGGTCCCATCTCTGGTCAATGGTCAATCAATTGACTTCATTTATCAATCAACCTGAAACAGTGGTGCATTTTCAATTCGACATTTTTACAAAAAGCCAAAGTTGAACAGGTAGAAGGAACGTATACATGTCAGCTCATTTCTTATGCATGGAAAATGCAAACAAGCCAGAACCAATCATCGTAAATATGCCATCCATCATCATCAACAACATCAACTAGTGTGTGTGAAAGATGTGTCTGTTCGTATATGTATACGAACAGACACATCTTTTCCATTCTCAACTTCCCAGTATATGTATTTACACAGAAAATAGATCACAAACTGCCTGATGATACACTATAATATATTTTACCATTTAAAAAAGAAAGGATCGCGCACACACAAAGAATAGAATAATTGCAGTGGAAGGATGACGATGATGAGACACATTGACACGGAAAATAAAAACGCCCTCCTTAAAAAAAATCCTCTCTTTGCTGCTTCATTGCCTCATCTCTCTTGATTGTCAATTCAATAGAATAATGGTTTTTATTAAAGGGATTTTTTAGAGATTCTATAAACATTACTGTCAGACAAATATGGACTATTTATGACGCAAGCAGGTTCCAATTCTAATCACAGCTTTTATTTTAAAATGAAAAATCCTCCACCTTCCATTTACTTTCTTTTTACTCCACCGACGACGATAGAGGATAATTACAATTTATGATCAAAATAATAAGGTAGAGATAATCATGCTCATCCTCTCAAGGGGAGCGAAGCAATATTAATAAACGTCGAAAAGGAAATGCCCACTCAAAATAAATATTCTTCAGGTGAGGCTAGCAAATTTATTTATTAGCTGGTCAAAAAGTGTCACAGATGACCAAACCAGAACCACAGTTTTTTTTAGTATGCTCACAGCAGCAGCGACCACCCAACCAAACGTATCATTGTTTTGTTGTCGGAGTCACCAAGTCAAAAGAGTGGGTAGACAATGAACAAGAGAAAGAAACAGGGCGACATTTGATTTAATGTGGAAAACCATAATAATAACAATGATAATATACAATACTTTTGGGTATTAGAATAAGGTGAGATATGGACGCTCTCATTGTTGTTACTGCTTGATTAAATGTCTCAGAAGAAAAGAGTGGGTGAGGGTAAGCAGAAAGCCAAAAGTTTTACATTTAATCCTGGCCAATGATCATCATCATCCTGATCATAATACAGAAAGAAAAAAGACAAAATAGAAATGACTCACCTAAATGTATTTTTTAAATCTAAAGATGCACTTAATTAAAATTCGAAATACATTATTATTAATGCAGCCATATTCATCATTATTGTTATCTCCTTGTCTACCCACTGCTGCTGCTGCTGATGATGATGATGATGAATACTAAATAAATATTGTAATTTTTTCAATGCTTGTAATTATTATCAATGTCATAGACACTTTGCTAACCAATGAACCAATCCCCTCCACCACCTTCCTTCGTCGTCGTCCTCCTCCTACCTTCCATTTCGGGCTAATTACAATTATAATTACAACAACAAAAGCAAACACGACTGTGATGGTGTGTTAGAGAACTGAGCATGAAAAACGGATTATTATTACGATACTAGTTTACTATTTTTTTGCATCCCCTATCTCTGTAACTGATTGGCATTCGTAATAAGTCGCTATAATAATGAGCTGTTCAAAAAATATATAAAACCTAACTTTGCAATTTTCTCTCAACTTTAGTTTAATTAATGAATGACTGACTGATACAGTCATGCAATTTTGATCCTTCTATTGAGGATGATGAAGATGCGTTGTTGCTGCTGCTGATGCTGATGCTAAAAGCTTTTCTTGTTTTCCCTTGAAAAAATATTTAATAATGATAAAGCTGACGCAGCCAAAAAAACTTCAAGGTTATTATTAATAATTACTAATTACACATGTATAATCTTTTCTCTAAAAGTTCAATAAATGCAGTTATTCATTCAAGTAATTTCGCCATACTAATTGCCAGTTTTGTTTGACTCGACTAACTGGATTAATAAAAAAGGATTTAAAAAATGAGCAAATGCACAAGAGAAAATCTTTTTTACAATAAAAAAATAAAGTACAATGCGGTTCATGTAGTTCACCACCAGCTTGAATTTTCCCACATCATCATCATCATTTTGGCAGTTGCCAAAACATCATCTCATCAAGCAAGCTTATCATCCTCACAATCATCACATTACAATCATGTTATGTACCATGCACTTATAATTTTTTTTTCTTTATAAGACTTAAAACTTTGCATGGCTACTTGTCAGGAGGATTTACAATTTTTTTGTCTACCTGCTGCTCCTACTGCCTCGTTTGCCTCTTGGTGATGTTATTTCTGCCGTGCATGTACTACTGCTTCTCTTCACCTTTTTCTGTTCTTGTTGTAATTGAACAAGATGTTCAACAGGTAGAAAAAATGACGGAGATTTAATGGTGTGTGCATGCACATTCCCTATCTCTCTCTCTAGAGGCAATGCATAATTCAAAAGAATAGACATAGTTGTTATCTTTAAGCCTACCATCACATAGCTATATGCATGTATGCATATGATTATGCAAAAATTGTGCTGCCATTATTGCCAACGTAATAATGACAATCTATGTCGCTCGGTATCAAAACCATCTTTATTTCTTTCTCTATCTATCCATCTAAAACAAATCCTTTCAAGCACTTAAAAANTATCAAAACCATCTTTATTTTTTTCTCTATCTATCCATCTAAAACAAATCCTTTCAAGCACTTAAAAAATAAATACAATACGCTTACTGAGTGAACAAAAAAAAATTAAAACAAGGCATAATTTTTTAAGTAAATAAAAACAACAATAACAATAATAGTTTGGTTGCTGTTGTTGTACATCTCGCTCATCATCATCATCCCATTTTATACGTTCTTTATTCATTTTTCACGTTTCATTTTTTTCTTGCCATTCTCGCCATTTTTTTTCAACCAGTACCACACTTCTTGTACTTGCTTTTGTCTGCATCTGTCCTTGTCTATAATAATAATCATAATTATGTATGCATACACACAATATACCATGTTTTTTGGTCAAATTAGTTAGTTTTATAATAGTAAACGTTATAATATGAGCATGACATGAGAAATGGTACTTACTTACTCAACTTTGTTGTTAGTTTATTATTCTCTTCTCTCCCCCTCCTCACATATTTTTCGCATAGATATTCGTTCGTGCGCTGTTGCTTTTTGTTATTACTTTGTACCTATATTCATTTTTTAAACATTTTTTTTACCTGCTTCATTTATTTCATAACTACTTTACCTGCTCTTGTTACTTGCGTTTGTTGTGTAGGCATGAATGTCGTATGGTGTATGAATGTACCTCTCTGTAAAAATGTGCAAGCCATGTTTGTACAATCTCATTTTTCGTACCTGTCTGCTGTTTTGTATGCGTGAATGACTGCGTGCAAATATATATATTTTTTATTATAAATCGCTTGAAAAATGAGCTGCACGACTATTCTAACCCTTTTTCTCTTGTTCCCTAAAGAGAGAAAGAAAATGGAATGTCTAAGAAAATGATTCTGAGAAGATTGTTCTTATGATGAGGATGATGCCACGAGGAAAATATGCCAAAGAGATACAAGTTGTGATTGTTTGAGAATTATGAGGAGGATGCAATATGCTTTCAAGAAATGATGGTCAAGTTAACTAATAGCAAAAGAAGATTGTATTGTTTTCTTTGCGTGTTTTCTTTCTTTTTTAAAGACATTTCTTTATGCTCAACTTACGGACAGGTACGAGCCTCGGATCAAACAGGTCAGCCTTTGCCTCTAGCTCATCCAAACGGAGTTTGACGGAGCGAACCCTTTTGCCAACTTGCTCGGTAAGAGTGGCTACATCAGAAAATATGTCGCCGGCGTGGAGTGACCACAGAGGCGAGCTGCCTCAGCACATTCACTAACGTCTCATTGTTCACCGCAATAAACTCCGAGTCTGTCTTCTTCTTCAGTTCCAGTTTCCCATTGCTCACTTTTTTAGGCAATACTGTACGGTATATCAACGGCATTATTCTTCTTTTAATAAAGCATGTACAATAAATAATCCTCAATTGTTCATCGGTTTTTGCTTCTTCAAAAGGCTCAATTCAATGGTTTTTACACAAAAATATAAGCTCTACTCATTCAGCTTTATTATTTAAAAAAATAATAACTCTGATTCTTTTTTCTCTCCTTTTTTGTGTCAAAATATTTGGGTTATCATTTTCACATGAATCGGCCCAGAAATGAAGAGAGTGGAAAAATAATACGACGGTTGTGCTATTGCGGCATTTTTATTCCATAATGACACCCACCACCAGCCACCGCCACGACCAAGAAAAGCGGCGTCTTTGCTCTTATCTATCACTTTTCTTAATAGCAACAACGACCATAACAATAACAACAAGACCGTGCGCTTGTAATAATCTTGTAGTTCGCTATAACCACCACCAACGCAAACAAAGGAGACGCACCAGTGCCACCAGCACCACAAGAAAACCAGAGTTAAATCGATTGCGAGTGGTAATTTCCTAAAAAAAAGAAAACTGTCTCCAATTGCACTTGCTATAATTTTATCGTGATGGATGACTGTGTCATCAACTTTTTCTGACTAATCAGCCAAATCTTCAACAAAAAATTGCAGTTTCTTTTTTCAAATCCTCTCTCAGCGCAGGCAAAGGTACACATAAAAATATGAAACACGCAAAACGCAGCATAACAAAAACTATTTATATTACTGTAACAAATATCAAGACTGCAGACAAGCAAAAGGATTTCTTCAAGTTTCAAGAAGAAAAGCTATAGTAGCAGCAATTATTAGTAGTCCAAAAAACACAACGGGCGACCGTTTACTTTTTTTCTGCAGATTTTGTGCCGTATGAGAAGGGATCATCAAGAAGATTGTTTGTAGGTGAGCAGCAGCAAAAGATTCCTAGCATCAAAACTGCTCGACAAAGACACGGCGATGCAAGAGAGAGAAGTAAAGTGACAAAGACGAAAAACACAAGGAGAACTGTTTGGTGTGTGTCTCTATTGATGAGGAAAAAAGGTATAAAGGAGTCGTCGAAAAGGGAAGAAAATAAAATGATTTTTATGAGAGTGCGTGTGAGAGAGATGCGATACGGTTGTTACTGCTCACATTCTAGCAACGAACTAAAAATGTGTTTTGTCAGAGAGAGGCAGTTAGAGAATTGCTAGGCTGCAAGGAGCATCAGCAGCAGCATGCAAGCAAGCATGAAAAATATATTGTAGGTAATTCTTCTTTGATGCAATAATACGTAGTAGTAGTATTGTTGCCGCAGTGTGCTGCTGGATTTGAATTGTTGTAGTAAAAGAGGATGGAAGAAATGGTGAATTGTTAACAAGACTCTGTGCATGTCTGTCTCTATTCCTATGTTGTAGGATTGGAGTTGTAATGCTTACATAAGTAAAGTAGGTAGATATGTGTGTAAATGGTAGTTGGTTAGTTTTTCAATGCAGTATACTGCTATATAGGAAAGAAGATGAAAGAGAGGGATAAAATATAAATGTATGTGTGTTTTTTGGGGGGTGGATGATGTGGAATGTGGATAAGATGAGAAAATAGGTAGTAGTAATAGCAGGCTTGTATTAAAGTGGCAGTAGTTTTTCGCTTCTACTTTTTTTCTGTGCATTTCTCTTATTTTTACGTGCACAAGACGGATTTTTATTTTGGTATTGGTAAGATGGGATGTGAAGACGAGAAGGAGAAGAAAATGAACCCTCTCTTATTATAAAGCTCGCTTTATTATCGTCGTAGCAAGGTTTTGCAAGTTTGCGGAAGAAATACTCTTTTATTAGTTGGACACTGTTGGTCTGTACGGTCGACGTCTGTTCTATGCAGCTTAATTGAAAACCAATTTATTTTATTGTGATACGTACGCGCATTCCAATCTTCATATTTAAAAAAAAATACAAAAATATGGTAAATGCTTCACTAGATGCAAAACTTCAAAATAGTTAAAAATTTCCAATGGCGCCGCGTTCTAATGTTTTTTTATTTATCCTCAAGATATACTAATGTTTCCATCCTTAAATATTGTGTAGCCTTGCTCTACTTTTGAAATTCATGGGAGAAAAGCTACCAAAATTTACCAGGGCATGCAAACATCGACAAAAGCTCAAGTATTTACATATCCGCATCATATTCATTTTACATCTTCTCCACACTACTTTTCTGCCACTTTACATATCAAAATTGCTGCTCTTGGTCTCTGCTCACTCAAAATTCGTTTTTTCTTCCTTGTCTCTCTGTAGCTTAAGCTACCCCAACAAAGCAAAGACTCTAATAAAAGGAACGAAGTAAAAAATAGAATATCAACCCTCCTCAGTTCTACTCACCCAGACTTACTCACTCTCCTCCTCATCTTCAACAATGCTACTTTTACAACTGTAGCAGCAAGCAAAGTGGTCTAAGGACACGATGATCCCCTCTGGTATCATTCATCTGCATCTATCACGTACATGCCTACAAAATATAACACTCAAACGCATCATATGTACATATATACCTATTTATATCCAACAAACCGAACAAGCTCATCTATGTATTTCTATGTGCTCGGCAACAATATAAGGGTTGAACTGAACAAGGAATAAACTCTGGCAATAATGGCAAGTTACACGATCTCTCTCATCTCTTGCCATACAAAACATCGCTTGTCTATGAAAATGAACCGCATCAGCAGAAAAAAATGATGACGATTTGACAGGCAACAATGCAGTAGTAGTAATCCCAAGAGAAGTCCCCACAAATTCTTCTTTTTTTGTAACTATTTAGTTGGTAGTACGCACAGCATACCTAATAGTAAATAAATACACAACGTTATCGTACAGAAAAGCCGAGAAAAAAACGTAACGAAAAACTCCACAAAAACAAACCTCCTTTTCTCTTTCTCGCTTGTTATTATACTGTTTGTTATTGTTTCTCTCTCTACTGTGCCTCTTCTCTTTCTTCCTACTAAAGTGAGCTGGTTCCCTTAAAAATAGCAGAGAGAATGGAATGCAGATAGTGGAGGACACAGAAGAGAGTTAATTTATTGTTATGTTAAGGTGCACTGCTCACACACACAAAACTCTCTTCGCTCATTTACTGCTCATTGCCCAACGCATAACAAAAGCAAGAGAAAAAAGAGTCATCAAAGTATGTAAACTGTAAAAATACGTGGAGAGAGAGAGGAGACGCAGCTATTTTACATGCTTTACTACTAAAACTAAAAGGATGTGTGCAAGGATGCATGAAAGAAAATGGAAGATGGAAAATAATTATTATTGTACGTTTGCTGTGTGTGCCCATATTATAGATGTAGTTGTGGTAGCAGCAATTTTTCAAAATGGTTCTTGAACGTATAGTTCAAGGGAGGAAAATGCCAAGTGAGAAAAGATTCATTATACGAGTATAAAATGCATAATATAATAATGATGGGCATGTGTAATGAATGATCATCAAAGGAAATATTGTTTCTTCACTGATTTTAATGTAGCATGAATTTTAAAGGGAAGGCAGAAAAAGCATAAATGTTTCATCTTTCCTCTCCTCATCATTTGTGTGTAATTGGTATTGCATATATGAAGAAAACGAGAGAGATTGGAATTGAGGGTTTTCCAGGAAGAAAGGGAAGAGAAGGTTGTACCAGACCTTGCCTTCCTTTTTTGGATGAAATTCGAAAGAATTTTATTGGATGTACCTGAGTCGTTGTTGGTTATACAGGGAAAATGTGACATGAAAATGTAGCAAAGTACATTTATTCTTTTCAAACAGGGTTCTAAACAACGTTGTCTGAGATGTAGGGATGCAGACGGTTCTGCTTTTATTAATATACCCATTTTAGTTGGTATGCAAGTAATTGCCTCAATCAAGCATTTAAAAAAGGATATGCATACTGCGGTCGAGAAAATGGAACACAAATTCAATGACTGATGGAATTATTAGCATAAAATGATATGATTCTGGGCTAGCGATGAGTACAAGATTGAAGACGTTAATAATGCTGACTGATTGGTTCCATAATTAAATGTTTAAACTGAGCGTGCAGGTGCGTAAAAGTAAATAAATGACTGTAACAAACACAATATACATTTTAACACAATTTTTTATTAGTTATAATACCTTTAAAAATAGATAAGCAGAAAGTAAATACAATGCAATTTTTACATACACTTGAAATTGACAATTTTACAATTATATACCAAGCAAAACTATGTAGCATTTCCAACGAAATAATAAACGTAATATTTGGAATGGGATGAGTTTCAATGACATGTCTATCGTTCCAATGGAATGGTCGGTAAAGTTTAATTCGGAAGTTGACAACATAATTCACTAGTTTCAAAGGGATCATAAAAACTTTTCATAAGCTTACACGGATATGACAAAAAATTAACTTGCAGTTTTAAATAACTTTAAATAATAAGTAATTTTAACAATGCACGCATGTATATTGTATATATTACAACAATTACAACAATTTTTTCCTGTGAATTATTTACAAACTTACATGGAACACTAACAATTAGTTTTATTAAACTGACAAAAACCATATTTTAATATTGATTTCTTAAACTTGTATACAATGGAATCGCTAAAAATTATTTTATCTTACATCTTCAGATAACAATTTTTCTAACTAAGCTTAACAATTTTATTTTTTATTTAATCTTACGCATTAAAATAATAAACAGATAAGTATAGATTGATTAGTTAAACAAATACATTTGTACAATATTTACACTTTTTGATTAGATATTCTCGGATTTTTACTATCACTAATACTATCCTAAAGAATGCTCTTATTTGTTTTTTATTCTATTTTCGACAAAATGATAACATACAATTGTTTTCATGCAATTTTACAATTTATCAGCTATGGGTCAATGCTTGAAATTGTGACAATTTAATTTTTTTAAACGGTAGCAAAGGAATATGACATGTCATTAAATTTATTTTAATTACAAATTATTTACAGCATTAAATATTTGAAATGCTCAACGCCATGCTGTTTGTTATAACTAAACATTAGATTAACATTTCCAAAAAACTGTTTATGAACAACTAGCTACTCTT
>JAANSP010001246.1:0-16158 GCA_036850745.1 Homidia socia
CCATCAATTTCATTCCTTTGGGTTGCTCATCCTGAAAAGTCTTTAAATTCGCTGAATGTTCGCAGAGAGAAACATGGTTTATGTTGGTGGTTGTAATTAACTATTGTAACAAAAACTTCATTCTTTATCACAACTAACAGCAGGCACAAGCTGCAGGTAATACCAAGAAGAAAGAAAGAGTTTCGTTGCTTCCTTTTATTACCATTGTCGTTGTGTGTTTTTACTTTTATGCGCAAGCTTCAGAGCTGCTGTTGCAAGCAACATAAATCCAAGAACAAAGATGAGTTTTTCTTTTATAGGTTTTTCAAAGCTTAAGTAATTAGAGCAGCAGCTCTCAAACCGCCACTCACTTGTTAGTAGTAGGCTTAACAAAATATATAATAATGTCTCCGTAAACATTGTTGCCCCATAATAATAAATATATTTGGAGTATAAGGGGTGCGAATGAGTTACCTATTGAGCTATTGCTATTATTGGTACTAATTTTCTAATCTCTTGAAAAATCAACAGTTATTATGTTTTAGACAGCAACATCAGTTGTAGTCGAGTTAATTGCCAATTGTCTTTATGACATGGAGGAGAGTGGTAATAAAAAGAAAGGGTTACTTTTTGGATTTTGCATATCGCCCCTTGAAATGAAAAGGAGAGTATTTTTTTGCTAAATTGCCAAGTAGTAATAAAAATGATAATGTTTATGTTTACGATGGCAAACCACCACTGTAATAATGACTGGATACAATGTGTTTTGCAAAGTGATGGCTTTAGAATTGAAAAAGTGAAATTTTTATTTTTATTTTGTTTTGTTTGCAGTCCTTTTTTGGTCGAACGTACAACAACGTAAGTGGAATCTCAGAGTGTAAGAATGGAGGCAGATGTGAGATAACCAAGAAAAACAGAACATCTTGTAAATCTATGCCGCCTCCGAAAATGTTTGTCAGTTGGCATGTCCAAGAGTGGATCAAGATATGGCAGACGTTCCAACTGGTTCAAAATTCACTGTCTCCTCTCCGCCCAGAGTCAAAATGGTGGGATGAACTCTGCCTCTGAAGCAAATAACAATAACTCATCCGCGACAAACAATAACAATCCACCTGGAGCATTCCCACCGAATAGTTTAGGTAAAAGTCCTATACCCTCTACCGTGACATCTTTGGGCTCTCTTAGCGGCAGTAGTGGGGAAGATCGAGAAATGCGAGACAGATCTGAACGTGAGAGAACGCCTTCTAGCAGCGCGTCAAGAAATGGGTCATCTTCGAATGGACTACCACCCGCTTTTTCATCGTTTGCATCTGGGCTCAGTCCTGAATCTCGTGAGCAGTTCCTAGCCTCTTTAAATCGGAAATTGGTAACTCCAGAATTGGCCGAATATTTTCGTGCTGCTGGAGTGGCGGGACTTGGAGGTTTGGCAGGTCACGGTGGTTTTCCTATGCCTGGTGGGAAAAGCTTGATGGAGCGAGACGATGATCGCGGTGAGGATGTATCCCGCACAACGACAACACGCAGTCCTGGCTCCCTGGAATCTCCAAATTCTGAAGCATCCGCTGACGAAAAAATGACAAATTCTCTATTTACCATGCCTCCTGGATCTCCATTAGAGGTCAAACCCAATGATCTCTTATCATTCGACTACTTAACAAGGGACTTGATAAAACTGGGTTATGATCCCTTGCGTCTTTGGCCAGCCATGCTAACAGCCGGACCACACAATTTACATCAATTCAACCCGTACCGGTTTATTTTCCCCGGTGCGTTTCCTGGTGCTTTTCCTGGTGGCTACCCAAACGCGGCAGCTCCTTCTGTCCCATCGCCACTCGTAAATGGGGCAATTCATCCCAGTAAACTGCTTTCTGCGGCTGCTGGTATACCCGAGGGCTTGGCCTCGCCTTTTGCTAATTTACCAAACAATTTGAGTAGTGCCGGAGGTGCTGGTGGTGGTGGTGGTAGCTCAACAAGTTTGAACAGTGGTCAGCAGTCTACCACACCAACGAGTAATCACGGTAGCCCTAATCATTCCATCAGGAATCGCGTTACCCCAGTTGTTCCACCATCGTCTAGCTTGACTCTCACTCCACCCATAAGCCATCACAGCTCTGAAGAGCCTGTTGTAGGACTGCCAGTGCAAAAAATAAGGGGCATGCCCACTCAAGATAAGCCTATTGACTTGTCTGCAAAGAGTACCAACAACAATTACGTCGATGATGACTACCAAGCGAAAAAGTTTAGTCGTTTGAACGGAGCACTTTCCCCTACCGAGTCAGACAGCGAGGACGAGCAGCACCACGAGAACATGAAACGGGGCGATCTTCGACTTCACCATCATCATCACCATCACATTCTTCACCATCAACTCAACTCGGACAGAGAGTACGACTCTGATGCGGATAACGAGCCGCAGCCTCTAATTAAAAGCGAGATCAATCGACATACGACTACTGATGATGATGAACGCGCAGACTCTGATCGGGACGACGACGATGGCGTTGGAGGCGAAGCAGAGGATTTGCGCAGCAGTAATAACAATAACGAATTATTAAAGCCCGGTTCAAGGAGAAGGTCTTCAAGTAGTAGTAGGGATGTCCGAAGTCCAAAAAGGGAAAGAGTGTCGACTCCTCTTGATTTAACAAGAAGCACCTCAAGCACTCCCGTTGCTCCGCCAAAGATTGCTACGTAAGACTCTACAACTGTTCATCCTCATCATACCTTTTTTTTACTAAATAGGCAATGTGCTTTACACATCATTCCGCGAGCAGTTTCTTTTTCGTATTTTTATGGTGTGAAATATGTACTGTTTTAGTAGAAAATGAAAGTTTTAACAAAGTATGGGCTAGGTGGCCAGTATAAATTATATTGTGTGGATTTGTATAGTTTGAGTTGAGTGGGTTGTTGCTGTTGTTGTGGTGGAAGTCGAAATAGGAAAGAAAAAAAAACTTTTATTGCTGACAGGCACATTTAAAACTGTCAATTCTTTTTCCGTGAAGGAGGCAACAAACAACAACAGAAGCATAATAACAATAATTTTATTTGCAGAGGTCCAGTATGTATTCATTCACTCCCTCCATTAAGATTATTATTATATATTATTATTATTAATATACGAGACAACAATGTATTTAATAAGTGTTCCTAGTTCTTGTGCAAGGTAGATAATAATAATAATAATGATATGGTGCCTTTTAGGAAGTACTTGTTTTTACATGTATTATTATTTTTCCCGAAACAAAGAACGCTGTCTCTCTGAAAATCATCCATTCGTTTTTTTCCAACTTTAATACAAAAAAATATAGCGCACGTGTATCATATTAAGTACATAATTAAGAAAAAAGGTACGATTTTCCTTTAAAAAATTTAGAAAAAAAGTTAATCTCAGTGCAAGTAAAAAGCAAACTTTTTGAATACCTCTATACCTAATAGTGTGAACGTTGAACTGATATTGAAATTTCATATTGTTCGCGAGGCCGCAAAATGCAATATTTTTAAGTAGATCTGTAAACGTAGTCAACATTTTTATTTGTAAATTATGAAAAAATATTTACCTATACTGTATCGTGTAAAATATAATGCAAATATATCCTAAGATAAGTGTATGTACTTTACCGGTGTGCTCCACGACGACATTGTTAATGTTGATTTTTTTAGATAGATGTATCATTTACAGTGATTCTGCAACAGCTTTACTCTTCCAACTGTTATTATTATTATTGTATCAAACCACTCACTTCATTAACCTATTCTTTTTGTGGTGTGCGCGCGTATGGCAAAGTTTTAGGGAACAAAATTTTTTTCTTCTCTTAGACTCTATCCCGCTCAAGTATTCATTCTTCACCTAATTGTTTCTCTTTCAGTCAGACAGAATGACCAACTCTTGGCATTTTTTTAATCGTCAAAATTTTCAGGTGAGACTAAAATAACGAATAACTCATCATCGCATCATAAATACTAGCTATTCTGCTGTATTCTTCTGGGTGGTAAATATGCGCAACAATGTATAGCAACAATGTTTCATCTTTTTTCATCTCTTTCAAGAAATATACATATAGTCTGTCATTGAGGCGTCAAAGCCGTAATGGCAATAATAATCTCTATTGTACCAGCATGGAATCTCATTTAATTTGATCAACTCTTTAAAAAGACATTACAATGTTAATGATAGTTAGCCGCACACACCTTGTGTATAGTGGTGTGTGTTGATTATATACGATCCTCTCATTAATGGCTCATTCCATTTTTTTCTCTTTGATTAAAACAACCTTTACCTCGTGTCAGCATTCAAATGTGTTGATCACCCTCACCAAACCATAAACAAGAATTACCAACAATTAATGCATATAACTTACCAGAAACTCAATAAATCTTTAGGTGTGCACACCTTACTACTATTATCAAAAAGAGAGGAAAGAAGAAGAAGAAGAAACACTTGTAAAAGTAGTAGTTTGATACACAAGTACATATTATCATTTATTATTTTTTTCCTTTTTTCTTGCTACTTTTTTAAATTCTACATACAAACTAGTATACAAATGTTTTTGCAGCAAAACAGTGAATCTTCTTTGTTATTTTTATTATTTAAATATTTTTTTGAGTTTAAACTTAATGCAGTTTCTAAAGTGTACATGTGTGTATGTGAGTGTCCGTCCGATTGTGTGTCTTTAAAATGTTTTAATAGTTGGTAAGTAGGAAAAATGATCATGTATATAAAAAAAGTTGTTGACAAGAAATGTTATATTTTGTACATTACCATTCACACGAAAATCACTAGTGTCTAGCTCTAGAGCTACTTCTTGCTAGATGCAACAAAAACTCATGTCTGTATTTTATATTTGCTAGAAAAAATTGATAAAAAAAATAACGGCTAGTAGTAGAGTAGTAGTAGTAGTAGAAGAAGTTTGAAGGGATGACATGGAGGCGTAAAGATAATTACCTACCTACAAACAAAACAATTTAAGCATAGAGAAATCCTTTGCCTATAATATTTTGTTGACTTCTGCCTGCTGCCTGGTAAAGATATAGATTTTTCCTTCAGAAAAAAAAGTCGTACCAACCAAACCAACTTTTATACATACAGTTCAGTATTCTTGGGGTACTACTCCTCTCTCTCTGGGTATGCTATATGCAAACGAAAATTGATGAATGTTCTTCTGATGTCTTCTGAATGATGATGATACATCTGTAAGGATATACGCATCTTGAAGATGATCATCATGTGAAGATGCTTCTATTCTTTTCAGAGATGTTGGTGTTTTTTGTACAGATAAACATAAAAATTGAAGCAAAAAAGCAAGAATAGTGAAAAAATATGTGTGCGATCCTCCTAAAAAATTGTATCTGTTTGTACTTTTTATCAAATATACAAAAAAGAGAAAATGTAATAATTACACTTATTATAATTCTCGTAAAGTTGTTAATATGCATATTATTGTTATCCGTATGTAAATATGTGTGTGAGCGTTGTTGAATATTGTTCATATAATTCAGTTTTTTTAAATATGCAAGTTTATATAATTTTTTAAAAGTATATTAAGGATATATATTATTTGTAAACATTGTAAACAAGAAATGCCTAGCTTCTAAGAGTGTGCGTCTGAGTTGGTGTATTTGATAGCTCTAGTGATAGTGATACCTATGTATGTACTTTGGATGAATGGGTAATGAAAAGGATTGTCTCGGCGTTTTCAACCGTTATCATTATTATTGTGCGTTTTTATTATTATGATTTCTGGTTATTTATGTATCACGAAAGTTGATTTCATAATCATCCCTTTTCACAAAGAAAAAAAATCACACACAACAAGAGTATACATAGACAGGAGACATTTCTATTTGGATATAATATTATAAATGAAAAAATTGTATTTAAGTGTATTATAGGATATTTCATATCTTGCTGTTCAATGAATTGGGTTAATCGGTTGTGAAAATAGAAGTTACAATAAAAAAGCCCTTTTACTGTTGTATGATGACCAGTACTATACATATATATATTTTTGCTCTTTTGAGTCCATCATCCCGATCCCACTTTTTTCAGTAATGGCAAAAAAATTGCGTACTGTTTGCTTATAATATTATTACTATTGTAGCCAACAATGTACATCTCTCCTCCTCCACCAGTTTTAAATTAAGTTTAGCGTATTTTTTAGATGAAAAAGACATGAGATTGGATGATAGTATGTAATATGATGATATTGATAAACAATGATAATACCAAACACTACTATAAATATATTCTCTCCACGCAATGCAATGGAATATAATATAATTATTATGAAATAAAAATAAAAAACATAAGTACGTTTATTATTGAAAAAAAAAAACATTTTTTGGGAGATTTTCTTTCTGTCCTTTCTTATCGTTTTGTTGTTATTATTTGGCATTTGCTTGTGAAATTATGATGAGACACACTGAAGAAAAAAAATGTTGCACAATATGACAGACTGCATAGGTACATCCCACCAGAGAGAAGACTCTGCTCATCTTCACATGCACAACAACTCATATATATATAAACTATTCATTAGCATATTAATTCTCACTTTTTTACAAAATACCTACCATCTCAATCACAACATTTATAATAATAATTTTACTTAAAAATACTCGTGTACTTTATTAAATTCGTTATGATGGCACAACGACTACCATATCATGAATCAAGAAGCTTATTTAAGTCAAATTGGCAATTGGTCTTTTGATATTAATTACAAAGTGTACAGTTACTAATTACGTGACACACACAGAGGAATGAAAGGGAAATTAAGTCATTTTTGAATGTACATGCTGCTCAGTAGTAAAGACCTTAATTTGTGCATAAGCTGTCCTTTCAAATATTAGGTAATGTATAAGCATTATATGATAAGAATATGTGCTTTTGAAATGATATATTTTAATCCTGTTTCAAAAAGCATATCATCATCATCATCATCATCGTGCCGTTATAATTTTGCAAAGGCATGTCGTATTGCCTGCTAGTCAACCAGATAATTTTTTTGTTAATTTTTATCCAATATTACGTCAGTCTCTCTTTTAATCATACACTACGCTGCTACTGCTTCTTCTTCTTTTTGGTTTTTTATTTCAACCATATTTTTTTAACGTGACTAGTGTCTAAACATATTTCTTTTCATTTTTCACAGCGCTACAAAATGAAATGAATTAAAGCAACTAAAGCAATTATTAATATTGTATGAATCAGCACTTTTTTGGAGAAATAAATTGAACAGGATTTTTTATTTCGTTTTTCTATTGCCTTTATTTAGTTGAATGTTGCATGCTTATAATCACACATTTCGTTTGCCGTTTGCATAGTTCTGATGATTTCATGATTCGTAATACTATTATTATTTTTATCATTCAAGGTTCCCTCGTTTACTACTGCAGCAGGTTGTTCCAGAAATGAGCCAACTAGTAATTTAACCAACAAAGCCAACCCGACGCGTTAACTGATTTCAAAATAAGTAGTAATTTATATAATCACACATTTCGTTTGCCGTTTGCATAGTTCTGGTGATTTCATGATTCGTAATACTATTATTATTTTTATCATTCAAGGTTCCCCTCGTTTACTACAGCAGGTTGTTCCAGAAATGAGCCAACTAGTAATTTAACCAACAAAGCCAACCCGACGCGTTAACTGATTTCAAAATAAGTAGTAATTTATTTCTTCATAATTAACACTTGCAATTTCAGCAATTTTGCATAACAAGCCTTTTTGCCCAGGTTGTTTTTGTCCCCTGCTGAGATAAACTTAAGCCCATGTTTATGCATGTTTTCCAACAAACTGTCTGGTCTGGGAACCAAAAAACCTTTTGCTTCTTGTGCAGTTGTAGCCAAAGCCATGAGAGCCAGAAGGTCCTTGTTACAAAAGTCAACATTGCATTACCGTTCTGCACGAATAGTTTGCTTAGCTACCCAATTTCCTATATCCTCAATATTCCGCATCTGTCACACAAAGCATAAAAAATGAGTCGCCTTTGTTTGCAAAGTTGGCAAGTTGAACCTATGTATCTCTCTAGCACTACTCACTACTACCTCTGCATATAATGTGAACTTCAGCAGAGCATGATCATCTTATGTCATGTACCTAAAATTCTCTGTTGTTCGCCAGGTAAGAATAGTAAATATTTGCACTAGTCGTCGTCGTAAATTCAACTTTAATTTGGTCTAGCAAGTTAAGTCTAAAGTTAATTAATAACAACTTTAGTTAACTAGGCACAGAGCATGATCATCTTATGTCATGTACCTAAAATTCTCAGTTGTTCGCCAGCTAAGAATAGTAAATATTTGCACTAGTCGTCGTCGTAAATTCAACTTTAATTTGGTCTAGCAAGTTAAGTCTAAAGTTAATTAATAACAACTTTAGTTAACTAGGCGCCAAGTCATTTACAATTAGTCCAAGGGAAAAAGAGGCGAACAAAATAAAGTGTCCTACTACAAGTGTTGCATTTGATTATAACAAAGCGACAAATGTGCGTCATGTAAATACGCACATTTCATATAAAAAATGTATACCCCTACTTAGTCTGCACATTTTCTATTAATGAACCAGTTACAAGTTATAGATTACTTTAAGTCACTAATAAATTAAGTATCATCCCTCTTAATAGAAAAAAAATTGCTAAATGTGTTACAAGGGAAAAAGAGGCGAACAAAATAAAGTGTCCTACTACAAGCGTTGCATTTAATTATAGCAAAGCGACAAATGTGCGTCATGTAAATACGCACATTTCATATAAAAAATATATGCGCCTACTTACTCTGCACATTTTCTATTAATGAACTAGTTACAAGTTATACATTACTTTAAGTCACTAATAAATTGTGTATCATCCCTCTTAATAGAAAAAAAATGCTAAAAATTTTATGAAAGAGCAACATTAACATTGCCTCATATTGAAATCAAAAGTATTATCAGACTGACAGCAAAAAGTTAAGTCAAACAGCATTTTAATACAGACATAATAAATTATAATGCTATTATAAGAAAAGCACTTTTAATAGGATAACAGCAGAATAGAGCAGAGAGGTATATGAACCGTATCAAAATCAACTCACTTTATTGTTGGCATTAGCACTGGCCTAGAACTCACTCCTTTTTGTGTTCATGTCATATCATGTAACACGCTCGCGATAACAATTTCATACCTGCAACAACCAACACACAAAAAAAATCTTGTGGATGCACAATTGCTTCCTTTGTGTTGTAGGCCAAGGTTCTCCACGCTCTACAGATCCAGATCATCATGTAAAAAATGTACTTCTTATGTCATACTACCCATTGTTATTGTTCTACAAATGAGTATATTTGGAGAAGAAGCAGATAACCAGAAGAGACAGCTAACACACAAAAAAACTCGTCCTAATACGCAAGTCATTTTGCTTTGCTTCACATGAAAAATGATGGAAGGAAGTTCCCCTCCTTCAGCATTTTAACTCGACGTGAATCATCCCTGCCGACACCACAACACCAGTCAAGTTAGCATTCACCACATCATCAACTAAAAGCAGACAGTGAGCAAGAGAGGAGAAGAGCAAGTGGCAGCAGCAGCGGGGACCTGTTGCTTTGACTGATGCCTAAGACAAACTGATCCAATTGTTACAATTCCCTTTTACTTTATACCGTAGAGCAGTTATATCATCTCGCTCCACTCTGTCTTTTACGCAGCTAGGCTGGAAAGAGTACACCCCATCTCCACTGAAATGAAAGCAGAGCACAGAGTAGATTAGGATGTAAGCAACAATGTTGCCGTATTTTTTGGTCCATCTCATAATCTCATCTAGTTAAGCAGCAAGTAAAACTTCTTGTTGCACTAGTGCTACTTGTACTAGTGGCAAGCCAGGGCATCCTGAATCCTGATGATGGGATATTAGATGCTCTAGTACAACTCAGCAAATTCAGTTCATCATCGACCTTGCCTTGGTTCAGATGAGTGTGCGGATGGAGTAACAGCAGCGTTTGTAAAAACTTTGTGCGGTCTTAATGACGACGTCTTGTCTCATCTCATTATTTTCCCGTAGAGTATTAGCTGAACCTCTTGGCTATACAATATGCCATGCCAAAAAGAATAGATGGATAAATAGGAAGGTACTATATGATGAGATGAGAACACTGCGTGATGATGATGATGACGATGATAATAATAATAAGGATGATGATACAGATCTTTGTTGAATTAGTTAGGGTGAATAAAGGAACAAGCGTATTTTCTTTATTGAATAACACTAGATTTATTATGCCCTCATAAAAGGGTGTGCAATGCCAACATAATAATATTATAATAGGCTCAATATTATTATTAAATCCACCAAATGATGAAAACGAAACAGAATTATTATTATCATTATCATTTTTAAACATTTTCTCTTTTCATCCGTGTTATTCAATCTGAAGGATAGGTGCACTTGAGGATGATATGGTAAAATCAACAAACAACTGAGTCTAATTTTGAGTCTCATTCAAATTCAATGTCAGTGTGCATTAAAGAACATTACACGGCATATTTTACACTGCTCCTTCTTCTCACAGAACACAAAAAAGTCATAAGGGTGGCATAAAAAGATGATCTGATTAATGTTGATAGGCTCTTACATTTTATCTGCTGATAAAAATTTATTTACAAGCATACAGTTTCAAATTTAGATGACCTTCATTTTCCAAAAAAATAAATAAAAAAATAATATCATCATCATAATTTAGAATAGAAAGATTACTACCAAGAAGGAAGACTGCCGTTGATTTGTATTGTGTATCGGACGGATAATGCTTGATATTTTTTAAAAAGATATAAACTGAAATGAGCATCTTCCAAAGAAATATTAAAGCACTTGTATCATCCTGGTATTTTCTATTCCATACAAATTCGTTCATTCTTTTGTGGTACAGTTCTAGTAAAAAATATTTCTAGTACAGCACCAGAGCAGTTCAGCATGATTTACGGTAATAGCGTTCAAATTTGTATGTAAATTCAAAAAGAGTTTGTAACGCACATAATTTACTCTGATATAGTTTTATGCTGTCGGTTCTTTTAACTTATGACTGCTGCATGAAATATCTTTTATTATTAAAAGAGATCATCTACGAAACAGCAAATGGCAAAAGTCTTCAACATTATTTAGTTGCCTCTGCCTCTCTCCATTCCATAATGTAGTTGCCTATAAACTGACGTGAGAATTCCCTTTAAACCAAAACGCACATTACAAAAGATAGCATAGTAAATCATGGAGCAAACGTGTCTGGCAATGAATAAATTACGCGTAGCCGTCTTTGTCAATAACTATAATTTGCGTTATTAATCCTTACTGTTTGTTTATGATCTATAGCATACCCATGTGCTTTATAGGTCGACTGAAAACAGCAGTTAAAGTGGTCCATGTGTGTGGGTTAATGATGATGATGATGAAGATGATGGGTTATCCGAAATGAGTACCTACAACCACCAATAAGTAAGAAAATTGTTTAGGCATTATAAATTTCCCTCTTGTATTTATTTGTTGTTGTTGTTGTTCAAGGCTTGGATGAAAAAATGCAAGAATCAAGATGCAACAAGTGTTTGAAATAAATTTGAACTTTTAAAAATAAATAATAATTAATTATTGTCTTTTTTATTAAAACCAGATAATTTTCTTGAATTTAAACTAGTTCGTCCACATACGTAATATCGTATGCAACAAGTGCAGAGAGACGCTATTTACATGGCCATAAAAGCAAAAAAAGAGTCGACAAGCAACGACATTTTCGTAAAAGTGTACGACGAAAATGGCAAAGACACCATTAATTTGTGTTTATCCCATAACGCAACCATGTAATATTTCCGCTCAGGTGAGGTTGAGACCAAGAGTGAAGGTTACAATGTCTCTAAAGGAATGAATGTTAGATCGTGTTACACAACCTAATAAGCATACAGATGACATAAAATAGCGTAACGTCTAACAATGAAGACATAAATTCAAACAAAATGTGTATAAAATAAATACACAGGCAAAAGTGTACTTGTTTTGCACAGCCAAATCTTGAGGAGCCTACAAAAGTAATATATTATTATACATCTCGATTTAACTCATACAACCTTGTGATCTGCTTCTCATTGTTTTCAGCTCATTTTTGCAACTTCCTTCCATTTCACGCTTCGCCGAACCCTTGTGGAGCTCAATAGCTTGCTGCTACTGCTGCTGCCATAATCCACATTGTTATATTCTAATAAAAATAGCAAAATGTAATACACCTCTCATTCATACAAATTCACTTGAAAGGGTTAAATAAATACATTGTCCTTTACTCTAATAGTAATAACAATAATAGTAATGATGAATGAGTCGAGCTAGTAATTCTGCTATACGCACAAACGACTACAGTAACAACTCACGCATTCTTTAACGCACACGTACTTGTTCAATCTAACCCAGAGACTAAAACAGCGAGGAAGTTTAATGGCAACAAGATTGTTACTTTATTATTATTATTAGCTTCTTTTGCGCAATTTCGTAACATGATTCACTCATGAACTTTACCAGTATACTAATTTATTTGCATGCAAAAATCTAAATCCATACCTAGTTTTTTTTATAGTACTCACCTCTCTGCACATGTATCTCAAGGCGACATGGAAAGAGATCTAAAAAAATTAGTGAGTGCAACAAAGATAGTATGCAGCAGTGAAACATGCATTATTATTATTACCTGAGCCAAAACAAAGCGTTTATCATACTTGTGTCTTATTCTCATAATATTTTTTATATTTAGTTCAACATGCAGTCATAGTCATAATTATTCATGTCAAGACAGTTGTGGACATTTTCAGGAGTAGTAGTGTACATATTTGTTTGATATTAAAGCATTTGCATTGGCCAGATGAAAGGATGTGTCTAGTAGTATTTTTTAATTTGTGCTTTGTTGTGTGGCTCCCTGAAGTTTATAGTTGTGTACCCTATACCTGTATTGTATTTTGAGTTTTCTGAACATCCATTTTGGTGATCTTAATAATGATTATGATCATGCACATGACAAAATTGACAATGGATGTTTACTTCAATCTAAAGTTGTGTGGCTCCCTGAAGTTTATAGTTGTGTTCCCTACCTGTATTGTATTTTGAGTTCTGAACATCCATTTTGGTGATCTTAATAATGATTATGATCATGCACATGACAAAATTGACAATGGATGTTTACTTCAATCTAAAGCGAAATTAACGTCATTTGATAATACACGTACACTTTTTATGATTATTCTGCCTGATATTATCTTGTCACGTCATGGAGCTTCGGGCATTCGGGTCAATGCAATGCAAGAGAAGATAATTAAATTAATAATAATTTTGAACCCTAATTATCTATTCTCATTCGCATAAAAATCAAAACGATTCCTTTAACAGTTCACTGCTCATAATTTCGTTGTGTAATGTACTATTTATTGTTGTGATAGATAAGGTAGCAAAGGGTCGACAATAAATGGAACCTTTTATGCATTCCATTTGAATCTATGACACGTGCAATAACCGCATCATCTTCGAAAAAAAAGAGTTTATCTTATTGAATGGGATTGTTGTAAACATATCCAAAGTGCACATCAATTTTGCTGGCACACACTGGGTGATGTGCTGCTTAATCGTGATAATTTAAAATTTTCATGTCGATGGCTGACGCTGTTTTATGTGTCAATAGAAATTTGATGCGTCAGGAATTGTAGGAGTGATTATTTGATAAAAGTGATAAAAGGTAAGATTTTTAAGGAGTTTTATAGGAATTTAGTCACGACTCTCTTGGTTTGATAACAGAATGATTATTTGATTTTTATGACGATTAAAGTCTCGAAAAAGATTGCAACTTTTTTTTCTGTGCTTACAACAACCCAACACACTAACATTGGCGTCATCATCATCAACATCATGAGATCATTTGGGACTGGTAAAGCGATATCAATGTGTGTTCTTTAATAATTTGCTACCAGAGGTGCCTAGTTTCTAGATAATTTTCGTGATAATGAGTGGTGTATGCTGCTGCTGCTGCTGTTGTCGTTGTGGTGTGCTGTTGTTCATTAATAAAATAAATGTAACGCTTTCCGTCGACACCACATATCACATCTCACCCACCACTACTGTCACGATTCAGACTTTTAGCAAACGGATGAAGGAGTCAAATAAATCAATTTGTACGTATGATAGTCAAGCAACTCCTACATTATTTAAATGACTACTTTATGCAATTCATTGTGGAATGATGTACGGGATCGAATATCCCAAGAAAAGTTGGCAGTAGCACGAAAACAAATCGCCCCATCGAAAAATGTATGTATGCTTGCCTGCTTGAAAAAGAAAAAATCTGAAATCAAGAACGTGCGCTTTGATTGATGAAGCTCACAAAAATCCTTTTCTTGAAAACAAGTTGCTTTTACTGGTGGTGGAAGAGAAGTAGTATGCTGGCTGGCAAGTTCAAAGTGATACTATTATATACATTTACATATTATGTTGAATTATATTGCGTATTATTTACAATTTAAACAGTAAAAACAACATTTTTTAAATCGTGAAAATGATGATTACTTGCCTGCTTGAAAAAGAAAAAATCTGAAATCAAGAACGTGCGCTTTGATTGATGAAGCTCACAAAAATCCTTTTCTTGAAAACAAGTTGCTTTTACTGGTGGAAGAGTAGTAGTATGCTGGCTGGCAAGTTCAAAGTGATACTATTATATGTACATTTACATATTATGTTGAATTATATTGCGTATTATTTACAATTTAAACAGTAAAAACAACATTTTTTAAGTCGTGAAAATGATGATTTTTCGTATAGGTACAAAGATTTGTGCTTTTTGGTCTTCCATTTTTTTCTAAATGTAAGCTGGCTTTATTGAGTTCATTTTTATTTAATTGTAGAAATCTTTCTCCTTTTGCAAGTTTTTGTAAAGAAAAATCTCAAAGTAGTTTTTATTTTTTTATATAAGATACTTTGGCTTATCACTGTCAGCACAATTTGACACAGTATATTATTACTTTTGATAACGTTGCCTTGATGGCATGAATTTGCAAACTGATTTATCCTAGATGAGACGGAAACAATAATTCCTGGATACAGATTGTTACTTCATTATTAGCTTCATTAACGTGACAGCACAGGGCGGTAAGACTGAAAGGCGATGATCGGTTGGAAGGGCTAATCAATTCAAATCTAATCTTATTCATCGAAAGTACCAGTGCNTATATAATCTATATACATACTTTGCATATAAATATAGATTAAAAAAGAAGATATGCATATTATCCCTCTGTAAGCACAAAAAGTGACGGCGCTGTTGATGACCACATCATCGTATTTTGTCTTCGACCGTGCAATGATAATGCTATACATAGTTAAAAAGCAGTTGCATATGAGACTGTATAGAAACAAAGGGGATCTGCCATATTACATTCAACAAACCGTCATTATATTTCATCTTGCATGTTGCTTATATTGTTTTATACAGACGTTTTGCCTATAAAAGACGAGAAAGGGTTACACTTGCAATACTACATTCGCTGTACTTTAATGGGTAATGTAATAAGTAAAAAGTAAGTTTGTCTGCCTGCCTGCCTGCNTTGCCTATAAAAGACGAGAAAGGGTTACACTTGCAATACTACATTCGCTGTACTTTAATAGGTAATGTAATAAGTAAAAAGTAAGTTTGTCTGCCTGCCTGCCTGCTTGACTGAGTGACTGGTGAACAAGTAACCATCATCAACGATGCGCTTAATTGCATTATAATGCCAATCACAACTGTTCGGCAATCGTCATCCCATTTTCCAAACTATTATACTGGCCATATTAAAATGCATATATCATCATCCTGATTATTACGATGATGGAAAGAGGGTATAATAATGCTAATATAATAACAACAATGGTGCATAAATGGATTATGCAGCATAGCCCTTTGGTTTAGCAGCACTGCAAGGGATAATATTGAGTTTGGCAAATGGATTGTTTTAAACATGCTCTCTCCTCACGAAACGAACAATAGTTTCTAAATGATATAGTTTCTGTATGCTGCTGAGCATATTGGTAAAAAAAGTCTATGCACGCGCATTTGGCATTTTAAAAGGATAAGTATCACATTTCAGTTGACTATAAAACTAAAAAAGGCTAAAAGACTCAACGGCTCAAGTAGTGAAACATGAGACAAGACTCTGTGCTCTT
>JAANSP010001247.1:0-16155 GCA_036850745.1 Homidia socia
CCGTTAGTATTTACGACAACAACATTGTTTGGAAAATATTTAAGTGGAATTATAACGGCGAACATCGATTGGAATTTGGGAATCAACAACTAGCAGGTTTGGACTTGACATGACCAAAGTTTTTTTTTCGATTTTCGAGTTCAGTTCGTGCTCGGTCAACTGATGGATGATAGCATTGATAGTGATTGCTTTCAACGATGATAAAAATGGTCAATCCTTCTCGCATGTGAGCTTGATTTGACCATTTTCATGTGTTTTGTTTGTATCGTGTTTGACCAGAATCGGGCATGCAGATCACATAAAAAACTATACTGTTATCCTTAGTTGCCTGTTGCGAGAATGTATTTTTTACATTTTTGAAAAGCATGGATGATGGATGGTAATGAGCATTTGATGAATAGCAGTTACGTTAAAGCGTTTCTTGTTACTTTATTTATTTATTTACGAACCAGTCCTTACCAATTATGCATATTATTTATTATTATTATTATTGTTTTGACCGATCATGCATGCGCACCAAGCATGTCTTTCTATACAAAGTTCAACGGGGAAAATTATCGCATATTTTGGAATTATCGCTTCATCGTCCTGGGTCTCTCTTTGGAAGCACGACATTAGTCGTTAAAAATGCTGCTGGAGATTTCATCATGTCAATAACTTCAAATCAATACAAAAATACAAGAGCAAACAAAGAAAATTTTCACACCCTAATACACATCTTGTTTTGGTATGTTATCTTTTCCAATAACCTCCACCCACCCATCTTCCTCTTTTCCTATCTTCCACACGCTTGGGGAGGACAAACTACCCAAGTCGCATTTTTTCTCCGAAGCTTATCAACAACATTACAATACTATCAACAAGCCTCTGAGAATGTTGTGTATGATGCGTATTATTTACATCATTTTTTTGCAGACAAAGTATGAAAACGCCAAATAGAAAAAATGGAGAAAAAATGAATATTATACTGGTTCTGACTTTTGCATCGTTATTCATCATTTATTCTGCTGACTCTGGTTTGACTTGATGCATAATTATAGCGAAATGTTTTAAAACTACCCAAGTCGCATTTTTTCTCCGAAGCTTATCGATAACATTACAATACTATCAACAAGCCTCTGAGAATGTTGTGTATGATGCGTATTATTTACATCATTTTTTGCAGACAAAGTATGAAAACGCCAAACAGAAAAAATGGAGAAAAAATGAATATTATACTGGATCTGATTTTTGCATCATTATTCATTATTTATTCTGCTGACTCGGGTTTGACTTGATGCATAATTATAGCGAAATGTTTTGACTTCAATTTTCTATTTTATTGATAATACTATGTATATGTACATGTACCTATGTACAAAAAGCATATTATGTCATTTCTGCTCATCGTTGAGCGATTCAAAAAACTTTGTTTTTTATGAAATAAAGTGTATCTGGAATCCGCCCGCACGTTGCAGTTACATACATTCTATTCTTAGGATGAGGGTAGGCATTCCAAAATGGATGGTAAAAACATTTCTAAAGCTGACCTTTCCCATAAGTAAGTATTACATGTTTTGCTAATTAAGGAAACAAGCTACCTTATGTTATGCTTAGCCAACTAAATATTTACTGAAAACATCATTTGAATCTATTTTGGTATGTAAGTATACCACGTACAAAACGTACGCAACAGGCAGCGCTCATACAGGAATACTTTGTTGGTTAATGGTTACAAACAACGAATTCGGCTGATAATGATTTTATGGAAAATTGCAAGTAGAGGTGAGTATTCATGAATGCACCTTCTTTGCAACTCGGTAGACACAGTAGTTGCTAGAAAACCCAATTACTAAAATAGGTTAAACATTTTTACAAGTATTCCCTTTTCCTCCCTAATCTCCAACGTTGTTCGTAGACAGACAAACATGCATGTGATGTGATATAAAATCAAATTAAAGAATTATAGGATTGTGGAATATTTCAGCCAAGCAAAGACCAATAGAAAAAATCAAGGTTAAAATCCATGCTCTAGTAATTTCCCAACACAAAAGGATAAATTTAAAAAAAAACTGCGTATTTTAGTTATAAGCTTTCCAAGTCGCGTCTCAGATATAACATGTGGCATAATATTATTTTATTATAAAAATGCTTTTTTTATTCTATAAAAGTTAAATAATGATTCATGCTTGCAGCTTTGTTTTCATATTAATTTAACCTGCCTTTTTACCAAACAAGCAGGATAATATTTTAATGTTACACAGCTGCGGTCAAACTGATTTAGCCAAATATCTGTACTACCTATTTGGTATTTATGCTATGTATTAGAAATCAAGTTCCAGTAGAATTCCAGTTGAAACTCTACATTATTATGGCTTGTGACCAATGTGACCCGTGACTTCATATAGAGATATCGATTAAATCATGTCCAATCGCAGAGCCAACTGATGCCCTGAGAATTATGAATTTTCACGAAATAATAAAATTATTTTATAAATTATATTTCTCATTAAATACTGCGAGGAAAATTATCGTAGAATTTATTGCAAACAAAAATTCCAACGAAAAACGACATTTTAAAAAAGTGTGAGAACAACAACAAGACCAGTACTGCTTTGAAGGATTCGACTAGAAAATATTTTTGTTGGTTTCAAGTAAACTTACAGAAAGACTAGCACTGTACGCGCGTGGCTAGCAGCGTATAATCAGTCAATCAGTTAAAAAGATTAGAGAGGAACGAACACTATCCGCAGAAAAAGGAAATTAATGAACAGTGAAAAGAGTGAAGGATAAAAAGGTTAATATTAATAGCTGAGGGCACAAGGGCACATGCCTTCATATCACAAAATAGACAGCAAGTTGGCGGCTTCAATGCGATGACGTAAGATTCAACGTTTGAGCAAATTTCGCTCTTAGCAGAGAAAATGCGTAGGCATTTATACAAGATATTCTTTTTAGGTATCTAATATATGTAGCTTGTGCATGTTCTTGCGGGTAAAATCTAGTTTTCACTTACGTTTTTGCAGTTTGCACTCATAATACCAAGTAAAACAAGGTTCACGTTAAAATAACTTTGCATCAACAAAAATGATGATAATGATACAAGAATTTATGTAAAATTAAAAGAATTACTTGGAATCGTTCACAGTTTTAATGAAAATAGTCAAATGGTGTTGCCTGAAATACACGTGGTAAATAATGAAATTTCTAAACGAATGCGGTACAAATTAACTTGGTTTCTATTTTCTAAACTTTTTGAATTGGTCTATTTTTAAAAAAAATGTGAAAAACTTAATAGGCAAGCTCACAGTTTTAATAAAAATGGTCAAATGGTGCTGCCTGAAATAATGAAATGTCTAAACGAATGCGGTACAAATTAACTTGGTTTCTATTTTCTAAACTATTTGAATTGGTCTATTTAAAAAAAATGTGAAAAACTTAATAGGTAATAAATGAATAAAGCTGGACTATTTGTTTGTTTTTCATCTTTGTTGTTTTCCTTATTTGTAAATTTACGATTTCAAAGTATCAAGTGCCATATTATTATTCAACTTGCTTGAGGAAGGAGCAACAACAAGCTTATTGTATTGTGACATAATAGTCAAATAAAACTTTATTTTGATGCTTGATTTCCCAAATTTCTCATTAGAAGTTCAATGAAACGTTAATAACGAAATATTGTTGTGTCAAGAAGAAAAGCAACATGAAGAAATCAAAGTTTGCGTCTTTGCTGAATCTTGATTGCTGTTCTGTTAATACTTTGAAAAACATTTCTTCGTATATTTGCTCTCGTGGAGTTGTTTTTAACTGAACAATGAAATTGAACAAATATATGTTGCATAAGAATTAGGATTCATTAATGTCATTTTGTACAAACGTATAAAAACACAAGGAGTCAAGTTCAAAACAGTGTTGTTTTCTTCGTTTCTTTCTCTGTTAGGTAAAAATTATGTACATGTCTCCTGAGGAGACTCTCCTCCTACATACAAGACCACCTAATATTACTTTTTACATGCCCAATGCACATGCACTTCAGATAGTCAAAACATTTCAGAGTTTTTTAATGGCACTGTTATTGCAATCGTATCTTGTTTTGTATGAAATTAATTGCACAACTAACTGTTTACCCTCCATCTGCGCTTCTAGAAAATCCATCTACTCAGTGCCTTGTAACTCGTAATTTATAAGATTCGCAATTTTATTGCAAATGTGCAACTTTGAACTTCATCTTCTTCAGTCATTTTAATTTCAAAGTAGTTTCACTTTTTCAAATCCATCCATTCTCCTACCCACGTAGGTAATTACTTTGTTCCAACATACATTTTTTTTCAAACAGACATCACTTTTTATTATTACTAACGTCAGCATGTCTGTCGGTCTAGAAAAGCTGACTTTTTAATCAGCAAATCGATGACTACGTGGATAATACTCCGTACAGAGGGCAAATAATACGGAAGCATGTTATACAATTTTATATCTCTTGTAGTATTATTTTAGAGATCCATCAAATTGAAAAAGTCAACATAAAACTTATCAATTTTAATAATCTCTTTGAAGTTTAACCCCTTTTCTCTAGAGCACGACTTGGGAGACCTAGTGACAGCATACACATCCCGTTAGGTACTTTGAAGGCAAATTAAGGAAAAGGGGGCAGAGAGCAAGATGCCGCACCGCAGCTGTAGTTGCAAGTTATTGCCTCTCGTCATTGACCATTGTTCCAAAATTAAGTTTTCCTCCCGCTGCGCTGTTCAAGGATCATGCTTGCATAACACTTTTTCATTCTTTTAGCTCGTGTCGCATATTATCTTTTGAATGAATCAAAAATTATTACAAATTCAAATTTTTTATGTGACAATAATTTTTCTTTCTTGGAATTTTATACAGAGCAAGTCGATCTTTTTTATATGGGTATGCTGGTCGGCTTGAGGCTTGGCGTTTATTTTTTTATTGAAAGAAAAAATAGAATTTTCTTAAAGATGAATGCAAACTCATCATAAACTATACAAATGTTTCGTTTTCCCCCTTGTTTCTCAATAACGCTTTGTTTTTGGTGACGGGTAAGTTGCCAAAGATGATGGTAAAGATATTGACTGATTAAAAATGGATGAATAAAACATGCCGAGACAGCGTGCTCTCGCATTCATTAAATTAACAAAATTTGTCACCACATCTAAATCATCATCATCATCACTCTCTACAGCGCCACCACCATCCCATAATTTGATTTTCTATTTTTCGTGCTACTCGGTACAAAATAAAGAGTATGGGCATGTGTCCTGTTAGGACTTTGCATGTAGATGGTAGGTATGTATATTTTTAGGTACATCGACTCTTCTAACTTTTAGCACGCGGACAGGCTATTGCCACCACCGTGTCTTGGTTTAGGCAAAATGTCATGTCTCTTGGGAAGAAACTCTCACATGTCACATCAAATCATTTATTACCGCAAATAACAAGCCCCTTCTTTGTTCTACTAGATTCCATTTTTTGCAAAAGGATAACTGTTTATAAGCTAAAATAATGTTGAAATGCAAGCTGCAGGAATGGAATGATATATCAGAAGATGATTAACGATGATAAGAGGAAAAGGCGAGTTTCAGATATACAAAGTAAGCTCGTGGTAAAGCAATACTACATGGGTTTAATAGTGTCAGTTACAGTACCTAAAATGATTATATGTGTACTGCGATTCAATGACCGTCCTTTTGGAATCTGATGTACTCTCTTTGGATAGTAGAAGGAACTTGTTTTTGACAATCAACTTATTAAAGTTATGAATGACCTAATAAAAAGTATGGGCAAGTCCCTCTGGAAAAATCTGTAATAATGAACGTGGCAAAATAATACGGCGTGGTTTTGCATGCCTGCTTGTTCGCATGCCGGAAAAACATGGGAATGAAAAAAATGGCAATTTTACGATGATGGAAGATGTGATAAGTATTGAAACGATGACGAGAGAGAGAGGAGAGACCAAGCCGCACAAATTCCTATTTTGGAAAAGAAGAGAGATATGAAAAAAATGTGCCTCCTGTTTCATTACAATTTCCAGTAAAATGGTAAATATATAGGTTTTATTTTGCTAAACTGAGTCTTTTTTCCAATACATTCGCAAATGATGTCGAAGTGGGTGTGGAGTGGATATTAATCGTAAAATTACAAGTTTGCGGAAAGATAATAAAATCTTGTTTTTTCATTTGAAAAGAGATAAAAAATGAAATCTTCCAGTCTGATTCCCAAAGTCGTCAGTATTCACAGCCCACGCCTCCACATCCGCAGGTGTTTAGTGTGATAATTGCCAATTCATTAAAATATTTTTGTACTATCTTCAAATTTAACGTCGGGAGTGGATCCTTTGACCTAGTCCGCATGAGCGTCATACACAAATACTGTTTCATTTCAGCTGTCGTTGCGAGTTTTTTTTGGACGTTCCTTTTTTTAAATCAAGCAACTATTTTTTAGGAATTAATTTTTTTACATTAAATTGCCTCTACCTAGTTTACTAAAAAATAATTAACGAAGATTCATCTCAAGGTACTTATCTCCGTTTGTTGAACCAATTCCAAAGTCCTCCGCACAACAAGCACCCAGCTGCACAAGGTTCACAATTTTTTTGCAAGATAATAATTATTTTTTTAAACTTGAAGCTTGGAATTTGAATTGGCTATTCAATTTTAATGAATTGGTCTTTCCAATGGGATTAAATCAAGTGATGTCATGATAATCTCGCTTTAAAAAGCAAATGATTATGATAATGACGACGATTAAGAGGAACGAGGTATATTTTTGTCTGTGAAGAGTCTCTCTTTCCAGCCTGGCACGTACCTTTTCCTCTCTCTCTCTCTCAAAAAGAATTTCATTTTATCTGTCTAACATTCATAAGCTTTGCCATTCAGCAAAATTATATGCTTAGCATTTTTTAGTATTATTAATGTCTCCATTAAAGTTTAATGCAGCGGAAAAAAATGTTCAAATAAATGAGCTTTTGCCTGTTGATGAGATACCGTCAGTCATAAACCGACAGATATGGCTCGGCTCGTGCCTATAGCTATAAATCAGCACGGAACCAAAAGTCAAAATAGTGAGCATGTGCTAGGGAAAGTGCACAATGGTGATAAGCTATTTCTTCATATTGTATCTAAGAAGGAAACAAAAAGCAGAATGAGCAAAAACAAGGATTGAGTCAGTGCCCGCGTCTGTATTTGACTTGTTTGTACCCAGTAACAAGTGACCACATATTCTTTTACAGAGAAATATCTTGTTACATGTCTAAAGCCACGTTGGTACTCATTTTTATAATTGGAATTAACAGCAAAATTTTATAACAAGTGACCACATATTCTTTTACAGAGAAATATCTTGTTACATGTCTAAAGCCACGTAGGTACTCATTTTTATAATTGGAATTAACAGCAAAATTTTATCCGCATGTATCTGGCTTTTTATGTACTCGCCAGTTGCTAGTTGGAACCCGCACCGGACTTTCTTTAATCTTTGCATCGGTTGGATAAAGTGATGCAAGCGACTAAATAAATACTATATAGTAGATGTGACTTGGCATAAAGATTCAATGACGAAAATGAGTGAGCACAATGTAAAAGAAGATAAGATAATATAATGTTTCGTGTAAGTATGTAACACAACCCGCGCCGGACTTTCTATAATCTTTGCATCGGTTGGATGAAATGATGCAAGCAACTAAATAAATACTATATAGTAGATGTGACATGGCATAAAGATTCAATGACGAAAATGAGTGAGCATAATGTAAAAGAAGATAAGATAATATAATGTTTCGTGTAAGTAACACAGTAACACGTCACAATAATCATCATCATTTAATAGGAACCCTGAACCCTGTCCAAACTCTCTGTATCTTCTGAGTATGACGTGGTAACTACTAGAATGAACGACGTGTCGTATGTGTGTGCCTTTCCGTGGGAGACGAGTCTTTTCTTTTTATCATTATCATCACACTTATCAGTGTCCCCATCATCAAGTACAGCGTCACCTGAACCCTGCACAAACTCTCTGTATCTTCTGAGTATGACGTGGTAACTACTAGAATGAACGACGTGACATGTGTGTGTGCCTTTCCGTGGGAGACGAGTCTTGTCTTTTCTTATTATCATTATCATCACACTTATCAGTGCCCCCATCATCAAGTACAGCGTCGTAAATAAGAGAGAAAGTAAAAATCATTTAAGACTGAATTCCACACGGAATGCATCAGTACAACCGCACACGTACTTCTCTAGATTAGCCTTCTTTGCTGGCTGTCTTTGTTGCTTTGCTGTCAAAATAGAAAAAAGAAAGCATCAAAAGCATCCAATTTAGTACAGCTTTTCTCTCTAGTACTCGCAGCTCAAGTTACGCTACATTCTTCTTGTGAAACAAGTCACCGATCCCAAGAATAGTTCAAGCAAGTAAGTTGGATCACCATCACCGCCATGCCCCAGCCACAAACATTACCATTCATCACTGCACTGCTATTACCACCCACAACAAAAGGATCATGTTACACACGTTGTCAAACATTGCTTTTCACTATTACTTGGCTACATGGTGTACGTGCAATGACGATGATGGTGGTTTTTACTGGATTTAAACGGAAAGAGACAAGTTTTGGCAACAAAATACCTAATAATATTAAAAATAGTAACTAGTGAGCAAAGAGAACAATTCAATCTGTGATGATGATAAAGATAAACCTTGTTTCTGACTAATGTTTCGTACATGACTGTACGTTGTAGGACAGGAAACTTTCATTTTTTATTTGAGTTGCTTAATCCCCCACCATCAAGGGTAACGGGTAACTCTAGTGTGACTGGGTGATTCTTTAGCACAACATGAATGAAAAACGCTTTCTCTTTGAACCTACAATGATAAAAACAAGAGTAAATAATGCAAAATACATGTCTTCCTTTTCCATCCCCCACCATCAAGAGTAACTCTAATGTGGCTGGGTGATTCTTTAGCACAACATGAATGAAAAACGCTTTCTCTTTGAACACACAGTGATAAAAACAAGAGTAAATAATGCAAAATACATGTCTTCCTTTTCCAATCCTTTTCCTTTGCATGACTGCGTTCGTTTATAATCGTTCTTTTTCCAAGGAATTTGTTTTTTGGGAAATTCTACTTTGATGTAAACATGTTAAAACAACATGCTTTCTACTATGAAAATGCACCGTGGGAATTGAGTACCTACTATATGCATAACATCATGTATGTAGTATGTATTTGCTCGAAGACAGCACTCTTCGGATCTCGGATCTGTCAAAGCGGGGTCTCTACTTACAAAAACGTGCAACAGGAGATCCCATTAANCATAACATCATGTATGTATTTGCTCGACTGCACTCTTCGGATCTCGGATCTGTCAAAGCGGGGTCTCTACTTACAAAAACGTGCAACAGGAGATCCCATTAAAACCCAACAAAGTTTAATAAACTAAGCGGCCCACACGTTTATTGACATTCATTCAACATTGTTGAATGAAAGCATTTTTGAAAGAGAGCTCACACCATCATCATCATCCTTCTCCTATCAATACATTTTTGGTACAGGAACGTATTAAACCACGTGATGAAAAGAATTTAAATGGGAACAAAACCAAAAGGGCAAAAGACATGCAAATCATTATGCTCCCCGACATTGGCTCATGTGAAAAGCCTCTGATTTAACGTTAAATTCCTGTGCCTAAATAAGCAAACATGTTTTTTCACGAACAATTTGTGATCGCCACATGGGAACTGGAGTCTGCGTCAGAAGCAGCGGCTTAGTTTAACGTTAAATTCCAGTACCTAAATAAGCAAACATGTTTTTCACGAGCAATTTGTGATCGCCACATGGGAACTGGAGTCTGCGTCAGAAGCAGCGGCTTCATTTTTTCAATGCAAAATAATGATGATACGGGCGCCTATCTGTTATTAGCTCGTGATGCAGAAAATATTTTTGCTTGCTTGTGATCTTAAAAGTAGATGATACAAACGTACTTGATTAATCAGAGATGCATGCCTGAACATTGGCCGACGTGATGGAATTTCTAGATTTTAAGTTTTAAAAAATCTTGTTTTAATTTGGTTATTCAAAATGACTGCCGTAATACTCTACACTGCATAGGTATTTATTAGATTTAGTAAGTTTATATAAAAATAATTAGGTACATGGTTTTTGCCATTATTTTACAGCTTTCATCATCAATCACTTAAACGGACTCGTTAATTTTCTCCTTGTATCCGTGCAAATGCCATTACCATGCATCATTGCAACCAGAGGTCTAGTGAAAATTCCTAATTAACTCTCAATGTAGTTCTTGTATACTGTTTGTAATTTTATTTATAAGCCCACATTATCTATGTAAGGATTATGTAATGCCAATTTATTATGTTGGTTCAGTAAATACGGGTGATGGGGCAATATAAGACTCCCGATCCCACCCACGTCTTCAGTAAACCAAGATTGTTTCTTGTAAAATGTTCATCGTGCGCCTTCACAAATGTGCTCTAATGTAAATTGAAGATATTTCAAACATTAACTAAGTTATTGTTATTAAATAGTATGCAATGCAACACTGTGAAAATCCTACAACCCGGATTGACTTTTGAATTTTGTATGCAATATATTTTAGTGAGTCGCCACTCTTATTATTATTATTTGTGTTATTTAATAATTCAAAATAAAAATTACTCCTTGATCCTTACCTTAAGAGTTTTGTGGTTGAGTATTAAACAGGACCCTTGAAACTGAAGAACCGTTGCGGAAGACACAGGCACAATAATGTTCATAAATCAACTGATAAATATTCACCAATTATCCAAGCACTTGTAAGGAAGTCACAGTCTGAGTAACCCCAAAATATAAATGCAAGGAAGAAAGGTGAAAGTAACAAAATGACGATAAGGAAATAAAGGATAAAAATATTTACTCCTGCTGACTCGTCATGCTGCAACAGTGCAGTACTAAAAGTTAAGTGTGTGCGTTTGTTGTCAACTTGTTGCTCAAATCTCTCTCCTTTTCTTTTTCTCTTTTCTCCCACTCGCCTTTATTTTCTTTGCCTATCCAAGCAACTGGAAACTTGTTGAGTTAATAGCGTTCTTTGTGTATGGAATAGTAGTAGTAGAAAATGCACAAGTAAGGGAAACGAAAACAGGAAAAAGCAGCTTATCTGGGGAAACTGTATACTTTGAATGATGATCTTTTTTGATGATGATGAGGACTCTGCTCGGTGCTAAATGCTTCTTGTTGGGTTGAGACTGTGGGCTTTTATAGAAAAAGTTTGCCTGCCACCAAGAAGAGAAATAGTAATACCTCAAAACAAGAGTAACAGTAATGGCTTATTAGTATTGTAGAATGGTATAGAGCATATTATATAGAAAGCATATCAAATCTATAACAGTAATGGCTTATTAGTATTGTAGAATGGTATAGAGCATATATTATATAGAAAGCATATCAAATCTAATCTGTCCCCTTGTCGTGTGTGTATGTTTTTGTGTGAGAAGTTATGTGAAGGAAAGGCAAAGCCTTGTTGTAATATTTCCTCCATTTTTCTCATAATGGTATAATGATGTGTTTGTGTAGCAGCGGTGATGATGCTAAATGGTAATTCCTCTGTTAAAGATAATATGATATGCAGTGCAATATTTTGATGATGGCGCTACTTGTTATGATTTGCACGAGAATAATACATTGTAAATTGAAAAAAGTTATGAAAAAACACCACAAAATGACACTTTTTACAACAGACATTACAATCACAAGGGAAATCCCTGTGATGATGATGTTGTGTACTTTGAACAAATACTGCAGATGATACAAAAAAGCTTTGCCTTTACTATTATTATTACCACTGTGTACATCATTCCAGTAGTATCAAGATGATTTTAATGGTTATCTGATCATAGTGAAATACTCGGAATAATAATACTTGGCTCTCGTCACATTACTACTTTATTTGTAAAAAAGAGTCTCTGGTGGGAAATGATAGAGTCCACGCACAAGCAAAATATGTTCAGGAGTATTCTTGACATCCTCGTCATCCACATGAATGTGTTGTTAAATATTCAATTTAACATTCATTTGGGCACAATCATCATGATGACGATGATTATCGCAATAATAATAATAGTAATAATATATTTTTTAGCTCCTTGTTTATCCAGAAATGACAAAGCCGCCACTGATGTTTCAGAAGAATAATATGTTATTATTGAGAATGCGAATACCTTTCATATTTTCTTGGAAAATGCATGCATGCCTTACCAATACATGCCTTAAGTATGTAATGTAAGGTATACACAACACACGGAGCAAAAATACATTTTGCACTTCCAATTCCTGAAGGTGGACACTACAACAATAACAGTAAAAGTGTTACATATTGCGGTAGTGGCCAACTTTATAATGACCAGTATAATAGCAGCTCTAAAAAGTTAATGAAAAAATTATGGTGATTGTATAAAATTATGCTGATGAGATTGTGTGTATTTATATGGCATAATGAATGAGAAGTGGTAGTGAGTAATGAGGTGGGAGAGATGACAAGTGTTTATTTTACTGCATTTGATAGTATGGTGCTAGTGTTCAGTCCAGCTATCATCATCATCGTCATATCATTCATGTGGTTTGCAACGACTGCGTTTGATTAGCTAGTTTGAGGTGACTCTTTTATCAAGCAGCATACCACGTTAAAAAGTATATTTTAATGATGATGAAATTATTTAAAGATGGAATGTTGTTTTTGTTTTGGAGATGAATTTTTTCTAGTTTAGTGAACTTTTTCCGGGCTGTGTACTGAACTCTTATTTACTGACCACTACACTGGTCACTTATATTATTACTACTTTTTTTTATAAAGATATGATTTTTATGTGTGTCTATATGTTTGTCTATGCATAAAAAAGATAAAAAAAGTGGCAAGCAAAGCATGTTTGCGGACATCAGCATAATAATATTGTGACTAAGGTTTGCACAACAAATCAAGCAAGAGTGCTTTGTTAGTACTTAAATGTTTATAATAAATAATAAGATGCTTAAAGTAACAAAAACTGCGTAGATCCTACAATGTGCAGTTGTATGCGGACATGCTGCCAAAACATGAATGGACAGTGCCAAATGAATAGGGAGCGAGAGTTGACAGTTCCTTCCGTGTATAGAAATGTGTACATGTTTTTTAATCTAAAGCATACAAAATCAGATTAAAATAAAATAGTAAATGAGTAATCGTGTACACGTTTATTTTGGTTAAGCACTGCCGTGGTGGACTCCACTCTGCACAAATAAAATGTATGAGTGGACGATGAGCACAGTGAAAAATAGAATGACAAGATCCAGACCACCAAACGCTCCAATACAGCATTGAACTGCCTTAAGCACTGCCGTGGTGGACTCCACTCTGCACAAATAAAATGTATGAGTGGACGATGAGCACAGTGAAAAATAGAATGACAAGATCCAGACCACCAAACGCTCCAATACAGCAACCACGACACAATTTGCTTGCAAAAAGTCCTGCTCTACCTAATCTATGTGTCAATATCCACACTGCAAGCTCATTATATGCGTCATTTGCTTGCGAAATGAGACATACAACCGGACAAGCGTTTTTAGTCTCTTCCTATTTTTATGAAAGAAAAGGAAAAGAAAATGTATGAAATGCAATAAATTAAGTACAGTTTAAAAAAGTTTTTTCTTTCCTAAGATAGTTGTTGTGTGTGAAGATTGTGAATTTAGAGTACGGAACTAATAAAGTTTGTGACTTGATTGACTTGAATGGATTTAATAAAGATTTAAATATATGTATTTACCTAATTTAAAAATACTGCATGTAATCTAAATGTTCAAAGATAAGTAATAACTTAAAAAACTCTTAAAAATAAAGTTCGGAAGTGCGACCAATTTAATTTTTATTTCCCTTGTAGCAAGTGTGCACTATAGCATTATTACAGTTTGGTTTTATCTCAAGTAGCCCCGGGGTAGCAAAAAATGTTTTTAACATTTCATTACCTCACTCTCAAGTTTCAATTTGCATCCAATCAAAAAGTTTTCAATAATGGCCATTTATAATAACTGATGGTTTGAGTTTTAAAGCTTCCGTCCCACGAGGATAAATGTTTTTTTGGCAAGTGTGCGCCTTGTTTGTTTCAATTGCATGCAGATATCCGCAGATATGTTAAGGAAAATCGTATGAACTGGTTTCCGGGCTGCTAAAAAATATGTTTAACAACATGAAAATATGCCAATCCAACCGAATCCATCCAGCTTTGTAAAATCAAACAAACAAGTTTTCCTCTGGAAAGAATTTATAAAATAAGTACTGCCTATATGACATATGAAAGAACGAGTCCACTCTGTGAGTTGAAGGACTAGTATCTTTTGAAAATCAAAAGTAAATGCTTTCGTGTAGTAACGGATAATCAACTTTTTATTATTTATTTTGTAAAAAACCTGAAAATACTACATACCTAGTCATAACAAAATCTAGCTCTGAAAATCTTCTGTCAACTCAGCTCTTGTGTATGAATGCAAACAATTTTGTTATTTCCCTGTACTGGTTTATACTTCTTACTATTTTGACTGGCATGCTAGTCCAAAATTGGACTGAAGAAAAAAATAGCGCAACTTTGCTATAAACTTGCTTATGTAGGTATGCAATCAACTAGGACCTATTTTGTATAACGTTTCGAATTATTCATGCTCAAGTTCAAGAGCATGATCTCCGTCATAGTTCAGTTAAGCCAATTGTAATTAAAAATGACACAATGAGACGCTAACAGACTTTTACTACTAACTTGACACAAAAAGAAGCTTGAGAGGGAGAGAGGTGGAATTATAAATCCAGTTACTATACTGAATCCAGAGATTAAAGATTAATATTTTGGGAGCGGCATATCCGATACCAAAAGCCTCTCTTCTTGTAATTCTACAAATAGTGTAGGTATTCACATTTTACCGCTTTTCAAGAATCTTTCGTTATGTTCTTAATTCCCATAATTACAATGACTGTAATTACAGTGAAATGGACATTTAAAGGTTTCGTAGGACTGCACACATTGATACACGTCTGTCAACGTCATCATAAGAGAGGTGGAATTATAAATCCAGTTACTATACTGAATCCAGAGATTAAAGATTAATATTTTGGGAGCGGCATATCCGATACCAAAAGCCTCTCTTCTTGTAATTCTACAAACAGTGTAGGTATACTCATTTTACCGCTTTTCAAGAATCTTTCATTATGTTCTTTAATCTCATAATTACAATGACTGTAGTTACAGTGAAATGGACATTTAAAGGTTTCGTAGGACTGCACACATTGATACACGTCTGTCAACGTCATCATAACAATAAGATAACATTACTTTTTTTACATCATCATCCATTATCATCATAAAAAAATGTTCCTCCACCTACCTAAAGTTCCAAAAATACAATAATTCTGCTTAGTTGACTGATTAGCTCTGGAAAGATGCACTACCTTTACGTGGCATAGGGCAAGCAAGCCAAAAATTGAAGTACTTCCTACATAGATATCACCACCACTTATTCAATCAAATGGGTCACGTCAACGTGCTACATTTGTTCAAAGCATGTACTTTCATGTTGCAAAATATATTGATGAGATATCACCACCACTTGTTCAATCAAATGGGTCACGTCAACTTGCTATGTTTACAGCATGTACTTTCATGTTGCAAAATAAATTGATGATCAAAGTCAAATGAAGAGAATATTAATACAGGTACTCAATATGCAACATCCACACTCTAGAGTTAAATTACAGACATAATTTGAGATAAATTATATTATGCAATGTTGATCTCTGTCTCTCTCTCTCTCTCTCTCTCGAGTAGTATTTGTGCCTAATCAAATTTGCACTGCTATTGCCAAACCACTAGTAAATGTCAATAAAAGTAACGCAACAACCGCACAAGTACTGACTCTTCCACCATCATCATTCGTGGCAGTCGCTGGAAATAAAACTGGTTTATAAGCGAAACATACCAACTGAAACTACCACAAAACCGGGTGTACAGAGGACGACACAATGTTGTATTTAGCACGCTTACCGTCATCATGCTCACACACACACATGTATGATCTTTATCATTGCATTACTGGAATTTCAAATGACATCGGAATTCGATGATTTCTTGGAAGCCAAATTCCTTCCAT
>JAANSP010001248.1:0-16153 GCA_036850745.1 Homidia socia
TTAAGCACATGCCATCATATCCATCCATCCACACAACAACTATGGATTATACAAGTGCGCAAAAAATAAGCGTTCTTATATTCAAAAAATAATATTTCCTGCTATACTAGCGAATAACTATACATTATGTTTTACAATCAATAATAGGAATTTGTTGACGCAGCAGAGTATAAATGTACACACACTATCATTACTATATCATTATTACGATCACTATGTGTGTGTACGTACACCATAAAGCCATGTGAATCGTACAAAAGCAAAGTATAAATTTTCATAAAAGAAAAAAAAAAGAATTCACAAACATTATTTACATGTCGGTCGGTACTCCATTTAACATCCTACTTACTCACTCACTCACTCACATACAAAGTACACAGCCACCACCACCACCACAACACAAATAGCCATCATCATAATCAAAATTGGCAACGACTCCGATGACTACATATATTTCGCTTTTTTCCCTCTTCTTTTCGCATTACATCCAATATTTGATGATGACGATGATGATTTGTAACAAACAGCCCTTTAAACATTTTTACAACTACTGACTGATGACTACTACGACTACTACTAATGCTACAAAACTAACACTTCTACTACTATTACGTGCTGTCTGCAATAATAATCCGAGTATTTTTTTTCGTTTTGCTTGTTCCGATATGATATATGCAAATGTGCCAGAGAGTAACATTATGTCAGAGAGAAGTAATATTTACTTTCATTCCACTTTTTTTCCCTGCTGCCAATGAAATGTTTGCCGCTCGCTTCTCTTTTATTTCTTATTTTCCTCCTCAGTCGTGGTGGAAAAAAGATATTATTATGAAGTAGAACAAGCTATTGAAGTCAAAGTAGTTTTTACTGATGTGATACTGTAGTACAAAGACCGACATGACATATTCTGCTTCATTTCCATAAATTCGTTACACATATCTTATCATTTTGAAATACAACTTGAATGATGAACACAGCGCATTAAAAAGTCTAGAGAGAGAGAGAATATATTTTTAAAATGCTCACTTCCTCACCATTTTCTCCTTCTACTACTCTGTGAGCTGCTAACAATTTTACTTTTGAAAATGGAAAAAAGGTATGTGTGCTTGTTGTAGATGAAAATGGCGTTCGTTTTTTCTTACTTATTTTGAAAAAAATATATAGAATAATCTGAGCAACAGCAAGCATGCTCGTAACGCTACGACACAAGAGCAAACATGCCAACAAACCTTCACCCTTCACTAAGAATCTCATTCTAGGAATTACCTCATCCAAAAATCATAATCCATCCATACGCAAACTTTACAGTTTTTTTCGTTCCTCCTCCTACTATTACTAATGGCTTCATCATTTTAGTTATAACTAATAATAACTAGGAACAACCGCAAATTCCGTCATATCGATATGAAAATGAAAATACAGCGACATGCAAACATGGTTCGGTTCACTCACACCTACAAAAACTATTCTCCCATAACATAACATAAAAGCATTAAAAATGAGCTGAAATAAGTGTAGTATAGTTAAAAATACAAGAGGTATAGACAGCTAGAGAGATACGTACACTTTTTATAGAAACGTGCCGGCTCATTTTGTTATTCTCATCATACTTAAAAATGTGTCGTAAACTATGTGATCGCGGAAAATTATGGAAATAAATGTGAAACATGAACTCAAACTTATCAACTTCAAAAAACGAGACGATTTTAACAGCTACAAGATGCAAGTAATATGCCATCATATAATATATTCAACAAACAGACTATAAAAATTATCATCTCCTAAAAAAGAAGACTAGAAAATACGTTTGCCCATTTGCAAGGCCATTTTCGTCCTCGTTTGTGGAAAAATATTTCTGGTAATTTCGCAGAATCGCTTGATTGACTTTTTCTGGATCATTTACGTTGTGTAAAATATGGGAGAGAGTTGCAGCTTACAATACTTTAAAATGAACAACGCCTAAAAATGGCTATTGCAAGTACAATATTACTACTACATCTTTGTAAACCTTTTCTATTCATTTTCTCGCTGTTTCTTACTGCACTTTTCATGACCAGTGTACCTAATCAGTTCCAAAAGTGGTTAAGCTTAAAAATTATAAGCTTTTCCCTACTTTATGTTATGTCTTGCTACTACCCTGATGATAGGAATAAATAATAATTAACAATAAATGATCCGCTTCTGGAGTTTTTCTTACATGGCATGAGTAATGTCATGCAATTAAAGATATAATATCCAATAAGCTTTTCTCTACATTATGTTATGTCTTGTTACTACCCTGATGATGATGATAATATGAATCAATATAATTAACAATAAATGATCCGCTTCTGGAGTTTTTCTTACATGGCATGAGTAATGCCATGCAATTAAAGATATAATATCCAATCGATAATTAAAACACACCCAAAGTAAAATAACTCAGCATGAGATTGTAACTCATCTTTAAAATACAGCCGGCGGGAATTTGGCAAGATAAAATTTAAAATTACTACACTGCGATGGCTGTGTTAGCTACACATTCCGAAAAAAAAATCTATAAAAACTAAAACCCTTCTCCTACAGTATTAATGAATACTAAGGGATTTCAGAGGAAATTATATCGATCGGCTGTTTTTATATATTTCTTCGTCAACAATTTGAAACCTTGTTCTTACAACCACTTGGATTGCATCGCATAAAATAATCAAGACCATAAGAATTTCTAAATTGGTACACAAATAGCAAAATAATTGTTTGCACGGTTGCTTTCCTACAACAGCATGGCATCATTGGCATCCACCACCACACCACTTTTCAACATCATCATTCTTCTCTTCTTACGAAAGCATTTCATGCGGATCTAATAACGCAAAGTTCATTACTCATAATAGCACATCATCGTCAGTAAGTACGACATACGACCAAGGCACTATTATAGCGCATAGTGAAGCCTCTTTTACTCCACTCCAACAAACTGCATTTTTATCTTGAGCATAGGTACAGACAGATTCATCATCACCGTAGGACACTACGCAAGAAATACATGCCTACTTTGCTTTGTCGTGGTAGGGGTGGTGGTGGGTAATACATTGTAATATTATTATTATTATATATCCAAACTAGATATATATACTTTTAAGATGCCTATATATTAAAAATGCACAGTGTACACAAAGATTTTTGAAAAGAACAGATGGTCGGCTTCCAGAAAAGCTAAACCTGTTGCACGCAACACAAACGCAATCACACACAGTCAAAGAAGAAGAAGAAGAGATGGAGACGAGAACGCGAGACAGAGAGAGAGAGAAAACGCAAAGTGACTTGGTACATAAAGGGCTTTCGAGCATCTAAAAAGCTGAAAACACCATTTTACTGTTCCACCATCACCACCACCACCAACATAACAAAACAACAAGGAAAAAAAGTACACAAAGATTTTTGAAAAGAACAGATGGTCGGCTTCCAGAAAAGCTAAACCTGTTGCACGCAACACAAACGCAATCACACACAGTCAAAGAAGAAGAGATGGAGACGAGAACGCGAGACAGAGAGAGAGAAAACGCAAAGTGACTTGGTACATAAAGGGCTTTCGAGCATCTAAAAAGCTGAAAACACCATTTTACTGTTCCACCGTCACCACCACCAACATAACAAAACAACAAGGAAAAAATATACCCATAGATTTAGTTTAATACGTTGTTCTCATGTTCAGTCCATCATCATCCTGAGTAAAAAGTAAAATGTATATACATGTATCGCTGTAGCAGCAGCACCAGCACCAGCATACAATTCATAATGCATCTTTTCGATGAGTAAAAAGTAAAATGTATATACATGTATCGCTGTAGCAGGAACAGCAGCACCAGCATACAATTCATAATGCATCTTTTCGTTGCACGCTTCTTTTCTCTGGCACGGCTTACTTGTTCCTTTTCTTTTTTTCCATACCTTCTACTTCTGCTTCTTCTTTTCAAACTTTTACACAATATCATCGTCATCATCATCATCATCATGATCAACAGCAGCAGCTCTTATTTTTCAACCTCATCAACTAGTCAGCAGCAACAAACTTGAAATAGTATACTTGGTCTTCTCCTCCTCAAACTTCCTCGCTGTTCTATGCAATGCAATATTTTGTTAAAGAAGCAGCTTGTTGTTGGAGTATAGGACGTTGTGAGAAGTTATGGTGGTTTGTGGAGGACAAATAAGTGCTTCAAACGATGAGATTAGACTTTTTTTAACTTTTTAGTTTTGCTAGAACTACATATTATACTATGTAATCATATTAAAGTAATGTAGTAAACTGGCACAATGTTGCTGACTATGATGACGACACAAAATCCACAATGCTGCTATTGAATAAAGATGCGTGTTTTCTCTCTCTTCTTCTCATCCATGTTTTCATGCCACTTGTCAATAGTTCGTCATTTTCTGTTGAGCATTCTAGGAACATGTTGAATGAACTCATCAACATCGTCATCATAATGTGCGAGCAAGTATGCAAACTGATAATGATCATGATGATAATAAAAGAGCAGATAATGAATGAATTATTTTGTTTGTATCAACGAATCAAGTTCAGTGGAATTTCAAGAAGAGAAAAATGTTTTAGCGTTTTACTTGTAAGAAGAAATGCAAAGTAGCATTATCTTGGTAAAAAGAAGCACGTTGATGTTGAAGGATAATAATATGTATATTGTATTATGAGTGATGAACATGGCTTCCAAGAAAAGAAAGCACTTTTAAGCAAGCTTATAATAATTCATGTCGCCATTCATTTTAATTGCAAACACAATTTTGTATCTCTAATAAATTTAAATAAGCTGAAGCTTTTCACAAAAAAATCATAAAAAATTAGCATTGGAAAGAAAGCTGTAGAAATAGCAATAAAACAGTTAACAAAACTCTTGATGACCAACCTGAGCTACAGTATTGAAGATGAGATCATAAACGGTGCTCATCCCATTGTCAGTATATGTGGACGAGTGTCCCTCTTCCGGTGGTAACAAACCAGGCATCATTGATAGTAAGAGTTTAAGATTCAAACCAATAACACAGAAAAGCTACAGGACGGAGTGAAGGCCCCGTCGTAAAACTTAAAAGGGCTCAACTGAACAAAGGACAGTTTTATTGCTATAATATGTAGTTAATTTGTTGCAGCAGCAAATACAATTTCCCAAATCTTCCTCTGTGCCAAATCCCAGTGGAATAGGACGGATGTTGTGGTAGAAATTCTCTACCATCCGTCAACTTAACCTCATCGCCACTTGGTTCCTTCAAAGCAACCACAAAAATCACGAAAGGTTTACCACCACCTCTATAGTAAGTCGGCAAGACGCGTTTCTAGTACATGGAACCACACACCGTTTCAACAGCGAAACACTCACTTCCAAGGAAATTTTTTTAAACTTTTCGAGATGGTTAGCTCCAGTAAATCCAAAGTACTCGCGTGTGTATTTGAAATGTTGATTGCCGTTACCGAGCAAATTTTTGTTTTGAATGATATGGTATTGCACTTTTAAAAACTTTTATTGATTGACAATACACATTAAAGGTGTGTGAAATGATCAGCAGCAGAGGATAATAATATGTAAATTATTAAAAGATGACTGGTAGTTCTTCCAGTTTTGGCAAACTGTCCTTTTGATTGAGTTTAGAGCTGATTGTGATTGGATCCAATTTTATGTGACTAAATCATTGATAAGTATTTGCTTGAATATATGAAACGTTATTATGTAATACACTTTAAAAAAAGAATCACAGAAAAATATAAATATGTATGACCGTGGAGGAAACTATGAAAATGAAATATTCATGTTTTTCGAAACGTGCAGCGGAAACAATTTGCTTCATTCAACATTACCACAACTGAATAATGTGTATTTGGAGTAGAAACCATTTAAATCCGTAAATATTTTGTATGGAACAACAAATACGGTGAATGGAACCACTATACTATCTGTCTCTTCGACAGCTTCCTCTTCACTTCTGAGGCCTTCAAAGGCAGCAATGGCACATTGTTGAAGTCTGACTAAACCATACAATACAATGTACCCACACTAACAATATATCGTTTATTATAGGAAAAACATATAAACTGTGTGTGATCTTCATATACCTGTATAATACACACGTAACATGTATGTATGTAGCCGAAAACGTGTTACGTTAACGCATCTATAATATGTTGCAAGAGAAGGGCTATATGCAATATTTTGAAAGCATCACATTGTTAAACACATACATACATATATGTTGGAGTGTATGGAGAATGGACAATAAACTTTTAGAAAAAAATGGTTACGAAACGCATACATACATACATATTGGAGTGTATGGAGAATGGAGAAAAAACTTTTAGAAAAAAATGGTTACGAGTCCCGTACATGTATCCAGCTGATTACAGAGAACATGCATCCGCCAACTTATCAAACATTAATGTTCTTTTTCAGAGATCAGTGGGGTGGTGGTGTTTTTATCTACTCCATGATAGAATTCTCTTTAAACCATTCACTAGGCCAACATTTATCACAATCGCTAAAGATTTGAAACGGTATACATGCACAAGTAATAAACGAAAGAGAGTAGAGATGCTCATGAATACATTGTGTAACGTCCATCCATGCACAACTGAACGTTGGAGATACCTTGGTAAAATGAAAGAAACGGAAAGGAAGGGTCGAAAAATTATCAAGTCCCCCTATACAAAGTTTTTCATACAGAGAGAGTATATTCCTTTGTGTGCTCACTTTTTTATCAACTTGACATACATATGCTGCTGCTGCTGCAAGGACCACGAAAACAACTCGCATCTTTCCTGGAAAAGGGGCTGTTGTGTTTGTAGAGTTGTGCTAAAGCCGACGATGAGTGTGTACTTGTCTCCACCACCACCACTGAAATGCATCCCCATAAAAAGCAGAAAAGTGGTATGGTGGTTGGCTGCTGTGCAACCCCTAAAAAAGCTGCAAGGCTGCCAAGATATTATTGGGCTCTACACAATACAGTAGAATATATAGGCTAACTGCTGATGCTGTTACTGACTTCATTTACGCATATATATGGCTAGTTTATAGGGAAATGGTCAAAATGGATAAATTTTTTTCTATACTTCTAACTATGATATGAACCTTATATAATGACCATATTATATTATGCTTGTTCCAGTAGTAACTTTTTTATTGTTTGACTGCTGTGCCACACGTTCATCATAGCTTATCTTTATTTCATAAAATGAGGCGAGGTCTCACACTATTTTGAATGCTTCATTAATACTTTACATTTCAATGTGTATTGTTGGTGGATTGAGAGAAAAAAGGGTTTTAACAAAATTACAGATATATTTTTCCTAATTATCTTCATTTACTGGATTCTCTTGTCTCCAGACTTCTGCTGGAGTAGACTCCATCTAATTGCATGAATTTATCTTGCTTTTCCGAAAAAAGGTAAAATAACTGGTCTGCTTTGCACTAAACTGAATAGTAAGCTCAAGTTATGTACAAATATTACAGCACAATTAAGTGTATGTAGGTGTATCTTGTACTGAATTTTAAGTTTCGCCTATTTGAATTTCACAGTACTTGGTTTTGGCTTCGTCAGGAAAAGAGGAAACCAAAATACCCACATCATCATGATACTCTCACAATAAACATCTGCCTGGTATTTGAAAAGTTTTCGTACTTTTCAGAAAACAAATGCCACTGCAACAGAATTCCATACATTAACATTTTGTTCAATATTGGTCTATTGTGGTTGAGTAAGTGTCACACTCACACAAGATGAATCTAGGGTACCAAGAAGAATTTTGTTTACCATAATCATAATAAACATGCATCTTCAAAAGATCTTCATTCGCATATTTTTATTCGGGGATGTTGTATGCATTACAATATATTTTTGTGAAATTTCAACCCTTTACAATTACAACTCCCTTCCGATCCCATTTCAATAGCTGCTTTCATATTCTTCCATGAATGACAGTTCTTGAGAAAAGATTAAAATCTATCCATTATGTCGTTCTTCTCTCACTCGCTTCAAAAGAATCGGCCAAATATGACAAATGTCTTGGAAAACAAGGAGCCGGTGAGAAGGAAAAGGGTTAACTGATACATTTTTAGTACAACCAACAGGAAAAATCTATGAATCAATCTACATCTAGCAAGCTAAACAAACGCTAGAGCAATAGCAATTCACCTTGAAAAAATAAACAAGCATAGCTAGAAAACGACCTTCACCCGTGTTGTGTGTACAATTTTCAAACTTCTAATTTCCACTTCAAATTTAGTAAATTTACCAACAAACCGTACGAAAAATTTAGTTTGATTATTATGGTTCCATCAAAATTTGAATATACAAAATACAAAGTAAGGGTTTAAGCATCTTTAACAATAAACCTCATTAGCAAATAATAAAATACCTAATAAACTGTTGGAGGGCAAAAAAGGTTCAATATCTTTCAAAAATTGTAAAAAAATGCACCGCATAAAAATTAATTAATGTAATCTTATGCATGGAGTTTCTGCAGAATGTAAAATGTGACGCAGTAAAATATTTCCCCTCTGTAAAAAATAATAATAAAAAAACGGTAACGTGCAACAATCTTTTTGCCTTTTTTGTTTAATGATTTCTCTCATTCTCGGAATATGACAGGGATATAAATATATGTCATTTGCAATATGAATGTGCGTTTATTATTTTTATGGTTATTGGTAAATGTAATGCAAAAAAATATAATATGAAAATGAGCATGGTAATAATAATAATAACATCACAATGAGAAGTGATGTGAGTAAAATGTTAGTGAATATCAATTGAAGAGAGAGAAGAGAGAGATAATGATGGATGGCAAAGAGTGCTTTTACTACGTTTGCACTGAAATGATGACGAGTAGATTTTCAATATATGTGAGTGAGCAGTGGAGTGAGGAGGGATAATATTTAATATCTCTCCATCTCAATTTTTTATTATTATTAAGTTACATTTACATCACATTACACATGATGCATGTAATGTGAATGTATTATATTTTGTGGGTCTAACTAACTACCAACATATTGCAATGCATTTTGTACCGTTAAGCAAAATGTATAAAATGGAAATAAAATCACAATAACAATACCGACATTTTCAACTATAAGCGGACTACAGAGAATCTGCCCCTCTATCTAATTGCAATGCATTTTGTACCGTTAAGCAAAATGTATAAAATGGAAATAAAATCACAATAACAATACCGACATTTTCAACTATAAGCGGACTACAGAGAATGCCCCTCTACCTAACAGAAGAGCAAATATATATATTATGTAGTTGTACTACATCGTCATCATCACATCACACCGTACACTCATGCTTTTGCAGTCTCCACCACCATCAACCCCCACAATACGAGAACCAAGCTACCATTACTATCTATCACTGACTACAACTTTCGTACTTTCCAAGATCTATAAAACGAAAAAAAAACAACAAAAAATTGTGTGTAATGTATATAGCATACATTTATCAAGAGAATGCACAACAGTCAATAATAAAACTGCTATGTAAGCTGCTACAATAGATCTCGCTCGTGGTGATTATTACTATTATTATTATGCGAGTACTTACTACCTCATCCATTTCGTGTATGGGGAGAAGAGAGCTAGCACTGAATATTTTTGTTTTGTTGATGATGGAATGGAATGGAGAGACACAGGCATGAAGCGTATACTGTTGGCTTGGTTGAAGAATGATGATGATGATGTGAAATAGGTATACAAAAAGTCAGGCTACTTTCCAGAGAGTCGACAAGTTATACCTAAGTTGACTGACTGACTCCCTTAATGTAGATCGACGTGTACGGCAATATAGACACATTATACAATTTAACTTTATATACCTAATATTCTGTTCTCTCTGAGCATATTAGGGTTTACCAAGTTTGAGGATCATAAAGAAGGCAGCATGAAAGTAAAAAAGGTTCACCATAAAAAGAATTACGTTCATCTTTCCAAGGTGTATATATATGCATGTGGAACTGGATTGGGGGATCTTATAAAAAAGGAACACTATCTAATCTTAATCTCTCTGAGCATATTAGGGTTTGAGGATCATAAAAAAGGCAGCATGAAAGTAAAAAGGTTCACCATAAAAAGAATTACGTTCATCTTTCCAAGGTGTATATATATGCATGTGGAACTGGATTGGGGATCTTATAAAAAGGAACACTATCTAATCTTATATAATGAATTGAGCTAGCTCCTCTAGTTCTGTTGTACATACCTATTAGCATATTATGTGTTGCTCTTGTGATGACAATGATGATCTTGCATGGGTCTTAATAAAAAAATAAAGCACGTTGAGCGAAACAGAGTATTTCACTCCTACAACTACAACATGGACTGTCCCAAGAGTGTTTGGCAAAATATATAACAAAAATCTAAGCGTTATAGCGAGATAACAAACTGTGGAGAGGCTACTGCCTAGTTTCTGTTTTGTACGCTGAATAAACGTGAAATTAAAGCACGCTGCTACAAATTTAGACTAGTGAGAAGTGACAACAACAAAACAAGTCAGCACTCAACTTATATTTGAACATCATAAATGGAGTTTATAAATATAAATAAAATAGAAATTATTGCCTATTTCAGTTATAATAGAACTTACTTTGACAATTCGAAATTGTTAATATACCTTAATCATAGTTTATCATGCGACATTTTTTCTACTTTCCTAACGTGAAATTAAAGCACGCTGCTACAAATTGTGACTAGTGAGAAGTTGACAACAACAAAACAAGTCAGAACTCTACTTATATTTGAACATCATAAATGGAGTTTATAAATAAAAATAAAAATAGAAATTATTGCCTATTTCAGTTATAATAGAATTTACTTTGACAATTCGAAATTGTTAATGCACCTAGATAACAGTTTATCATGAGACATTTTTTCTACTTTTCTGCTTCCCTATGATGCAAATTTTATACACACCTTGAGACTGCACGGTGTACAAAAGACCAATGCACGCTGTGGTTTTACACTACTCAAAAAACTGTTTTTATTCTTTTATTACGTTTGTACTCGCAACACAACACAGCTTTGGTTGATTGCTACTAGTCATTTTCTTAAAGTGCATAGGTATAGGTATCGCCATTACCTTTTAATGTAGGTAAATGATGTTCGGTATTATTGCATAAGCCATGTCATTTGAAATTCATCTTGAAAAAATAACTGCTCAAATCTACCATGCTTAATAATAATACCAATACCATATTACAGCAGAAGAACCAGAACCAGGCGAGCAGGGATCAGAGTAAGTATTTTCCACTTTATTCTCCTCACTGACTCATTCAGCTACACAAAACATTATTATATGGTCTGTGTAGATTCATGTGGACCATTCTATTCTCTCTCTCTACCAACTTGAAATAATGTATAACGTACATAACTCTGGAAGAAAAATTGGTGAACGGACCCGAGCAGTAGTAATAGTGGTAGCAGTAGTAGTAGTAGTAGCAGAACTGAGGACCAGTTATATGGTCTGTGTAGATTCATGTGCATGTGGACCATTCTATTCTCTCTCTCTCTTTCTACCAACTTGAAATAATGTATAACGTACATAACTCTGGAAGAAAAATTGGTGAACGGACCCGAGCAGTAGTAGTAGTAGTAGTGGTAGTAGCAGAACTGAAGACCAGTTTTAGGAGTCATCACAAAGTGCACAGTGTAATACAATACAGGGAAACTACCACATAACGAAAACCAACTAAAAGTAAGTTTAGCGGAGAGGGAAAATATTATAAGCACATGCATTCATCATCATGTACAAATGTAATATGAGGGAGGGTAATATTTTCACAGACATCATGCATTACAGTTTTTAGGGTAGCTCACAAAAAAAATTCGACCCGGCGACCACGTTATTTCACTTGCATGTTCCATGTCGTTGTATTTCCACTTCCACAGTTTTATTTATTATGACGGTGGCAGAGAGCTTATATTCTCGAGTATAATGTGCCCTATATCATCATCACAATAAAGCTATAATAATATTCTCTAGTAGATGCCCCGTAATACACTTTGCTATATATTCCTTTTTCTGACTTTATACCACTTTTCAGTTTTTACATTTTGACATTCATCTTCATTTTTGTTCGTAACACTTTTGTGCAATACTGTATGATGGTGGTGTTTTATGAGACGCTCACTTTACCGTCTCCCCTTTTATAGTAATAACATTTCCACTACATTCACCTTATGAAAATTAAATTCAGAATTCTAGAGGACAACAAAGTCAGCGAGGAACGGGAGGATTTTGTGGGAAAACACAAAGTTTTGTTGATAGAAATTTTCATTTTTTTGCATTTTGTACTTACTTTTATTTCAATATCCTGCATACAACACATAGTACACACTTCAATCAAATTTTCTGTTGTCGTTTTTTAATACTGCCCGAGTTGCTTTAATGTTTTAAATAGATTTTTTGCTGGAGAAACGTGCTGGGGTGGTATTGCTCAGCCTGTCCTTGTTTTTAATGACAGTTTCATGAAGTTAACGGTCACTCTTGTTTTCTTTCACCTTATAAACAAGTCTTGTACATTTATGTTTCTGTAATATTTTTTTAATTTCTCAACTGAAAAAAGGATCTCAAAACACATTTTTTACATTGCAGAGATTAAAGATGCTTTGAATGAAAGTAAACATGGTATAGGAAACAAGGAAAAAGGCATGCGCCCTTTATAAAGGTTGAGCTGAAAGCGAGACAAAATTACAAAAAGATATCACAGAAGGAAAATCTGAAAAGGGTTCCGCTCCAGTTTTTCTTCTTGTTCGAGCTTAGAGATAACCTTCAAAATGGGAGGCTTGTGCTTTTCGATGGACGAGTGTCGTGTGTTTTTAGTCTATTTTACCCAAGTAAAAAAAGATTCATCTTCATGAACATTGAATACTTTATTTACTATTACTGTTTTAGTTACTCTTTTGTACTTGTAAAACCACCCACCCCCACTCATCTCCATTTTCATCATCATCATAANGATTCATCTTCATGAACATTGAATACTTTATTTACTATTACTGTTTTAGTTACTCTTTTGTACTTGTAAAACCACCCACCCCCACTCATCTCCATTTTCATCATCATAATAACAATTACCATTAAGCTCTTCCAAAGGGTAGAAAGGATTTCACATTAAAATCCCTATTACAAATATAGAGTTCACCTATAATAATACCCAGTACAACCAATGCATACGCGAGAGTGCGAGTGCATCAAAAAAGTAACAACTGTTTTCCCAATCCTCTCTCATGTGGGGATGGAGAGCGAAAAAAGTGTTGCTCTTTAAAAATCTCATCTTTCAGGTCAAGCAACCCTATGCCGGTTTAACTTAAAATCCAAGCATTGCATGCAATCTAAAAAAAAATATCCCTTGAAAGTCGAACACAACACCACCACCACCAGTTCATCAAGAAAATCTCTTCTATCGATACTCAATTCCTTTTGCATTGCATAATAATACTCGCTGGAGAGCAGCTTAACAATCTTTTCAAATATTTTTAACGACAACAGGCAACAGCCGGTACACGGAAAGCAGAAGATAATATTTTTTCAACAAGGAGAAAGAAAAAAGTTCATGATAAATAAAGTATCCACGCCACTATCGCAGGGTAAATGTACTTTTATCATCATCATCATCTGCCAAGAAAGCTAACGACTCTTTCTTCTATTTTTGATAATATCCTTGATTGGATACAAATATTACAGAGTAATTATCTGTTAATAATATGGTAAAAATAAAGCTACTTTTAGTAATGACATGTTGTAAAAAAAGGGTCGCATGTCAAAAATTTGTGTGTTGATGAAATACATGCATAGGCAATTTTTCACTTAAAAATATCAATAGTAATTAAAACGTTCATTGTTAAGATTTAAATATTTAAAATGCATCATCCGTTTAATCCAATTAAATTACTCATTACTCATGTTTTGTTTCTGAATTTACGAAATAATAATAATAACAACTGTCTCCATCAATGAGTACGCAGAGATTTCTACAGAGTTCATGAACTTGATACAAGAAATGCAACGGTCTATCTAAAACAAAGGGTTGTACCAGTAGCAATGATGAGTCACTGCAATTTTGAATGACCATAAAAAAGCATAAAACTGTTTTACTTTCTTTTTCACGGTTCATGATTATAAAAATCCGAACAGGAAAGAACAAAAAAAATTCTCGAGTTGAAACCAAACCAAAAACCAGTCATCGCGATTACTCACTCATGATGATAAACAACAAAAATGGTACATTTAATTATATCATTCTTAATATGCTACCAGCCAGGTGTTGTTATAAAAGGTCATTTTCAAATCCTCAACAAATCCGCACGATTAAGTCAGAATACGCAATTGCTAAAAAAAATCCCACAACAATAGGTAGTTGGAGAAAATTGTATGTGAAATAACTCATGAAACATGTAGAAAATGAAACATGTGGAGTGTGGAGTATATACATACATACTTATGTTTTATTATGTACATAAATATGTGCAACCAAAACTGACTAAAACTACATAAACGACCACGACCATGAACGCCAGCTCAATAAAGCACTAAGGAGAAATATCATATAAAAGACAACAACGCACATTTCCGACTACTACTTATATAAAACTACATAAACAACCACGACCATGAACGCCAGCTCAATAAAGCACTAAGGAGAAAAATCATGCCTCATATAAAAGACAACAACGCACCCGTTCAATTTTTTAGTATCATGGTCTTATTACTTCAACTTTTGCTTGATATTTTATGATGCACTAGATGTGAATTAAATACATACATAAAAAGTTTAGAATCGACAGTGTTAGTCGCGTGTCTTGACGAACGCCAAAACTCTTTCTTTATAAAAAGAAAATAAAAAGTTTAGAATCGACAGTGTTAGTCGCGTGTCTTGACGAACGCCAAAACTCTTACTTTATAAAAAGAAGTAGCCACCTCAGTTGACTCTTCAGGGAGCATCCCAGCCATCACCATCAGCAAAGCCGACTACCACCATCGACACACATTATCATCATCACTGGCCAAATACAAGTTTTATAACAACAACAACCAGAAAAAGATGATGCATGATAGCCACAAAGCTACACACAAAAAATAAGTTGGATTTATTTTATAATATGAATATAACAAGAACCAACCAACAACTTGTTTCATAATCATTCCCATTGCTATCGTAGAGTATCATCGTGATGATCCTGATGACGATATACAATGATCAAGTAGTAGTAAAGAATTATACCAAGGTAGGGATACTATAAGTATGTGCCATGCCATGTGCATAAAAAAGAAGGATCAAAACTAGCAAGTTACGTTTATGAGAAGAAATAAAAGGAAAATAAGAACTCGTGTCTATTCACTTCTTTATTTTCCAGGCACACTGCTTGTGCTTCTACTACTGCGACTTTTGTTCTTAAACTTATTCGTGCCCTCATAGTAGTAAAGAATTATACCAAGGTAGGGATACTATAAGTATGTGCCATGGCATGTGCATAAAAAAGAAGGATCAAAACTAACAAGTTACGTTTACGAGAAGAAATAAAAGGAAAATAAGAACTCGTGTCTATTCACTTCTTCATTTTCCAGGCACACTGCTTGTTCTTCCAATACTGCGACTTTTGTTCTTAAACTTATTCGTGCCCTCTTCGTTTTCCTTGTCCTCCTCCCGGTCTAGAAAACACCTGCCATTTTTTTACAAGTCGGAATAAAAATGAAAAACACAGAGTAGACTCGAATGGTTGGTTGTGTGAAGATATCTTGGGTAAAAGATGGTAACTTGGAGTGGATCGAGCTTTTCTTTTTAGATGAAAGGTAGAATTTTATGTACAGTGCAACGGAAAGGAAATTATTTATACATTCCGTACCTGTGCATGCGTGTTGCTTCTTTGCAAAAGAAACTTTAATTTCAACCCAAGAAATCAACTAAAGTACTATCCAGCTGCAAGGACTAGAGGAATAAATAAAATTGCAAATAAAGTTCAAAGTCCTTTTGGATAGGCATAGTTAAGGTTCAGGTATGTGGAATGAACAAAGAAGTCATAATATTAGTGTGCCCACAGTGTGTACTGCCATCATTTTTCTCTCACTTGTATACAGTTACAGATAGAAGAACAAGTAGCCGGTGTTTTGAAAATAGGCA
>JAANSP010001249.1:0-16153 GCA_036850745.1 Homidia socia
ATGTGCATAAATAAATAAAAAAGGTGTTCATCAGGCGGCGTACTATATAGCCCTAGCTATCGTGTCATAATAAACATTATCTGAAAAAAAATAATAAAAAACAGCAGCACAAGTTTTATGCCTAATCAAACAAGAGCATTTTCTACAAGTGCATGCATTGTGGCATACTCAGTCAGTATTGTGGCGTCCTCCCACTGAAAGAGTAGTTGGTTCCTGTCGCTGCTGGCTCCAGTGAAGTGTGTATGGTTTTCAAGTGAGTGAGGCTGTGCATCTATCTCTGTCATTTAAACTTTTGTATTTTTTTAATGAATCTGTCAATTACAATTTTTGCTCTTGTGCTCAGCTCAGACTTGGTCTGATTTAAAGTTATATGCGAGAATAATTCGGGTTAGTGAGTCAGTAGGAAAACTACTTGGGAAAGCTGACAGAGTGACAGACTTTACGCATGAGAGCAGCAGCAGCCAGCCGGCATAAAAGTGGACACCAGCTTCAGTAGCAGCAGACTAGACAGCTTCCCACAAGATTTTGCGGATCCCATTGTGTCGACTGTTGACATTCTCAAGGTTAATTAACGACTGGTCAGTTCAATACAATAATAAATCTAATTAAAAAAAAAACTTGGGGAAGCTGACAGACAGACTTAACGCATGAGAGCAGCAGCAGCCGGCATAAAAGTGGACCCCAGCTTCAGCAGCAGCAGCATAGACAGCTTCCCATAAGATTTCGTGGATCCCATTGTGTCGACAGTTGACATTCTCAAGGTTGTTAATTAGAGGCTGGTAAGTGTAATACAATAATAAACCTAATTAAAAAAACTAAAGATGATAAAATTGTGCTACAATGTTCCATTATGTTCATTAGGACATTTCCATTGTCTCTGCGCTACAAAGATTGTGCATTGTTGTGGCATTGAAACTGATTCAATAGCACGAACAGAAAAGAAGTAGAAGTAGGCGACTTCTCGTTTTCGGAGTGAAAGGTAAAAGCATGGAGACATTGGCGACTTCATTGAGAATTTCCATGTTTGAATGTTTATTATGCGCACAATTTTNTGCTCGTTTTCGGTTTCGGAGTGAAAGGTAAACGCATGGAGACATTGGCGACTTCATTGAGAATTTCCATGTTTGAATGTTTATTATGCGCACAATTTTTGTACAAAGTCCACTCGGAAGGGATCGGGAAAAGTCTAGCAAGTTAGCAATGGATAAAATTCCGGTTTTACTTCAAACTATTGATTTTCTCGCTCTCCTATGCTTGCGATGTTGATAATAAGTCTCCTTTTTCATGTAATACGAGTACGGTCAACGTCCTCCTAGAGAAAGTATATACGTTTTACACTAGGAATTGAGGGAGGGTCTATAGGTCTAGCTAAACGAGTTAGCAGCAGCAGGCTACAAGGGTTTCAGTTGTTTCACTGATGTATCCGGTTTTACTTCAAACTATTGATTTTCTCGCTCTCCTATGCTTGCGATGTTGATAATAAGTCTCCTTTTTCAAGTAATACGAGTACGGTCAACGTCCTCCTAGACAAAGTATATACGTTTTACACTAGGAATTGAGGGAGGGTCTATAGGTCTAGCTAAACGAGTTAGCAGCAGCAGGCTGCAAGGGTTTCAGTCGTTTCACTGATGTCCCATGTCTGTCGTAATGTCCCATGTCTCAGACCAGACATATCCCCATTAAAGTAAAACCGGCATTGTAGCCGGTATGACGAATTTTTGTTCGTCATTTTATCAGTGTTTCCATAAATAAATGTAGCAAATTATTTGAGATCAATTGCCAAATTAATAAATATAATAAGAACAACCAAGCCTGATAAGAGTGTAGATTGTAGATAATCAGGGAAAGCAAATGTAATTTTTTTATCCGTGAAAAATCTTCAAGTGGTGTGCATTCTACCTCTAAACACCTACTTTCATTTTCTCAATCCAGGTGTGTGGGTGGATCACTGATGTCCCATGTCTGTCGTAATGTCCCATGTCTCAGACCAGACATATCCCCATTAAAGTAAAACCGGCATTGGAGCCGGTATGACGAATTTTTGTTCGTCATTTTATCAGTGTTTCCAAAAATTAATTTAGCAAATTATTTGAGATCAATAAATAGAATAAGAACAAACAAGCCTGATAAGAGTGTAGATAATCAGCAGGGAAAGCAGATGTAATTTTTTTTATCCGTGAAAAATCTCCAAGTGGTGTGCATTCTACCTCTAAACACCTACTTTCTTTTTCTCAATCCAGGTGTGTGGGTGGTAGGTCAGCCAGTACCAGTACATCATAAAAATGGAGTTAAACGCTGTGCCACATCTTCGCCTCCATGATGCCGGTATAAAAACGGGTATGGACGTGATCACCCTGCCAAACTACACGACAGTTTTTGAATTTGAGTGGAAATTCGACCACATAGAGAGTCAGCAATGGATGGAGGAGAATTGGACATCGGCATTTTACTACATTGGGATCTACATGCTCATCATTTTCCTGGGACAAAATTGGATGAAAGATCGACCGCGGTTTGAACTACGTGGTCCGCTAGTTATCTGGAATTTTTCCTTAGCAGCTTTCTCAATCTTGGGAACTTACCGTACACTGCCAGAAATTTTTCACATACTTAACAGAAAAAATGGATTTCATCATTCCGTTTGCTTCCCAAGGTTAGTACTACTGAAGCTTCTCATTATCTAACCATCATTTTTGTTATACAATATTTACCTATTGTTGTGGTAGACACTATCATTTGCATGGGCATTTGTGCATTGTGCGTGTACCACTGGCCACTGACTACTAGTAACTTTGCGTGCGGGGTTGTTAAGAACGTTTAGGAAAACTAAATTACCCGACTCATTAGTCACTTTTTACGAAAATCAACAATTAAATATGCAGGTCGTCTTGTCTTTGCGTTTCTGTTTGATTCCTTTGATTCCCAATTATTATGTAGGTAGTAAAAAACCTTCAAAAAATATTTCTCTTAATTTAGCTAATCATTCATTTAGACAAATTGACAATAAGAAATTTCTAACTGTTGAGTAGTTTAGCCAAGTCACCTTGCATTTGAATGCACAAAAAGTATTTTGCTATTACTTGCAAGTGCAAGGTTGGTCAGTTTACAAACTTGCAGCCATAATCTTTGAATTTATATCGACAAGGCTCATTATTTGTGTACTTGTGCGTGATAAGAAAAGGAAGGGCAGAAATGTTTGAATCATTAATCGCTTTTAGGTATATTTTCAAAGGGACGTGTCTGCAATGTAGACTCTGCATTGCACTTTTGTAGGAGGACTTGTTGGACAGGAAATTACTTCTAAAATTTGCTAGCAAGCAGGTAGCCAGTCATTAAACTTGTTATTGAATTTTGTCTTTTTATTCCATTTAGTTTTCTTGAGCGTTTCTACATTCCACATACATGTAGACTGCATACATATCTCAATGACATTTTTTGCTTATCTTCTTTTGTTGTAATTGCTGCCAACAGCCAGCTCGTTGTTGTAACAAGTAATTATAATGATGTCAATTGTCGGGTCACTCTAATCATAAATCTAAACTAAAAAAGTATTAGATTCGAATGCATCAAAGGTCAAATCGGCCTCAATAGTGTACGTCATTGTAAATTGGAATCCTTTCATTGACTCGTCAATGATGAGTCGTCATATTCCATGAATGTTACTGTAATTATAGATTGCATATTGTATTCATTAATTTACTTTTTTTCCTTTTACAGTTACGGCCATAACCAAGTTTGGGCTTTCTATGCATACGCATTTGTTTTGAGTAAAGTACCGGAACTTGGAGACACCGTTTTTATCGTTTTGCGAAAACAACCTTTAATATTTTTGCACTGGTTAGTCAACGCCTTGTTTCAAATTCAATTGCTATTTAAATCCAATTTAAATCCAATTTAAATCTAAATTTTAATCCAATTTTCAGGTATCATCACTGTACCGTTTTGTTGTACTCTTGGTATTCGTATTCTGAGTACATAGCTCCTGCGCGGTGGTACATTGTCTCCAACTTTGCAGTTCACTCGTTTATGTACACGTATTATGGACTTAAAGCGCTGAAAGTGAAAATCCCCAGGCCGATTGCTGTCACCATCACAAGTCTCCAACTTGTACAGATGGTTATCGGTGTTATCGTCAATGTTCATGCGTACCAAGTCAAGCAAAATGGTATTGCCTGTGATGTCAGTGACCGTAACATCAACCTTTGTCTAATCATGTACTCTTCATACTTTATTCTCTTTGCTCGATTCTTTTACAAGGCGTATCTGAAAAAGACGTACGCTGGAAAAGAAGCAATGATGCAACGAAAGCTCCAGTAAAACCCAAAAGTAGTAAACACCCATCTACTTTCACAAATTATATTACATACAGACAAGTTGTAGAAATGAAGAGCACAATTTTTTGTGCAAAACTGTTATCTCATGTTAAAAATAATAAGAATAATAATAATTACATGTTAGTGGCAAGCTGAAAATTGTAATTGTGTGTGTAATATTGTTTAAACAAGGTAGCATTATATATAAAACGTGTATGTACTTCTTTATGTTATGCATGTACGTGATTAGATTGAAATGTAACTAGCATCACAGTAATTATTATTATCATGAAATTATTCCTACCTAAAGCCAACCAGTCACAAAGTAAGAATGAAATTTAATGCCAAAAGATTTTAAGTAAGTTTATAGAAAGTGATATTTATGATGATAAGAATGTGTTTAGGTATGTCAATATTGTCAATTCAGTTGAAAAAAATCCAAATGTAATTTTTCTAGTATTCGTTGACAAATGTACTGACTTGTTGTTGACAAACGAAATTTAATTTCTGAATTATTAATGCCAAAAGATTTTAAGTAAGTTTAGAGAAAGTGATATTTATGATGATGATAAGATGTGTTTAGGTATGTCATTTATTGACAATTCAGTTGAAAAAATCCAAATGTAATTTTTCTAGTATTCGTTGACAAATGTACTGACTTGTTGTTGACAAAACGAAATTTAATTTCTGAATTAGTACTGTACTGACTACATTATCAATCAAATTATTTACGTTGAGTTACTATAAAACTGTGAGTTTCTTTGATAAAGTAATCGAGCATCTCACAAAAATTGTTGTGTTTAGCCGTTTGTATAGAATTAATTATTTTGTTGTTGTTACGTTTTCATATNAGTACTGTACTGACTACATCATCAATCAATATATTTATGTTGAGTTACTATAAAACTGTGAGTTTCTTTGATAAAGTAATCGAGCATCTCACAAAAATTGTTGTGTTTTAGCCGTTTATATAGAATTAATTATTTTGTTGTTGTTACGTTTTCATATTCAGTTTAACTGAAAACTGTTAAAGACTTATTTTTATGCGATATTATTATAAAAAAATACGTAGACATTACCGGAACAACTTATTATTAAACAGAGCATATTTTACCAGAGTAAAGGTCCACATTATTGATGAAACCTGATTTGTTTAGTGATAAGAATACTTGAAAATAATATTTTATAAATAATATGTATTCTGCTGCTGCAAACATATAGATAGAAATGTATATAAACGTGTATAATAAATCTTTTTGCATTTATCGTTAAAATTTAATGCTCCACAAAAGTTGCCATTCTAAAGTGCTTTAATATCTGCTTTTATGCAATTACATAACTGATCAAAATGAAGAATGCTCATCATCGTTAAAAATACCTGCTGGCATATTCGCATTGGGCACCTTTTCAATGTCTGGATTAAATCAAATTATAGAAAAAGTTATAAAGTAGCAAAGTTTATGCAATGGTGATTTTGTAATGCAATTACATAACTGACCAAAATGAAGAATGTTCATCAATCTTCATCGTTAAAATACCTGCTGGCATATTCGCATTGGGCACCTTTTCAATGTCTGGATTAAATCAAATTATAGAAAACGTTATAAAGTAGCAAAGTTTATGCAATAGTGATTTTGTGATTAGTCATCATCATCATCATTGTATTCTCCAGGCGTCAAGCTCATTGCTGTATTGGATACTGGAAAAATAATCCTAATCATGAGTCTAACCAAAAAAGTCATTACCCGTCTTTAATAACCTTTTCAATGTCTGGATTAAATCAAATTATAGAAAAAGTTATAAAGTAGCAAAGTTTATGCAATGGTGATTTTGTGATTAGTCATCATCATTGTATTCTCCAGGCGTCAAGCTCATTGGATACTGGAAAAACAATCCTAATCATGAGTCTAACCTAAGACAGTCATTACCCATCTTTAATTTCAGCCTTGAGTCTCTGCACATGCGAATTCCATTTAACAAACGATTATCTATCACATTGCCCCATCCTCCCGTTTATATTTTCATGTTAACCACAACCCAACAACAACTAACAACATTACGTAAATGATTCATAAGGCTTTTAGTAATAATTGTGAGAAAGTGAAATGGTTCGCAATCAAAATGCAGTGAAGTAGGTGTGAATGAAATTGGTCGTGCCTTAAATCGATTTAGTTTTTCATTTCCATATTGCGTTACGAATGGCCACTGGCCAGGATGAAAAACTTATAAACTATTTGTACTTTGTACACGTGTCTTGGAATTAACGATGATGCTTTCTGGTTTTTGTAAATAAAACCATTAAAAATCATTCAATGGACTTTGGCGAACGCTGCATTTGCACTTTTGAAGGACATTTCATATTTCATACATAAAGGCAATATTTTTGTGAGTAATTAGTAATGTTCAGTTGTCTACTACAAGTAGTAAATACACACGTATGTATAACGTATGTATAACCTAAGCAAGTGATGCTCAGAATCCAGAGGGGTTAACGGAAGTTTAAAGGTTTATCATTAATCATTATTAAAAGATTTGGTTAATTCAAAGTGATGTTAGGCTGGCGTTGGAAACAAGTTATTCAGTTCAGTCAGACAAGGATCCTGTTCGAGACGAGATTCTGAACTTTGAACTGTGAGGTTCCCAATAATAAATATGTTATGCAATCCACAATAAGTGTCAGGCCAGTCATTAACATGAATATTATCGTGGATTTATAACACCAGTTAATCAGTCCGCAGCTGCAGCGCAGTTCTACAAATAATCAGGAAAATGAATGAAAGTTGCGTTTGTAAATATAGTTTCATAATCAATTCAAGTCAGGTGTCAGCTCTTCTGTGAAGCTGAAGCTACTTTGCTTTGTTCAAAATTGTCCATTTTGTACTTTGTTTTTTATTTGCAACTTAAGCTATCGCTTTTATCAGTTAGTGGTTACATCGACCAGATTTAAATATCACACAAAAAAGCCAAAGACTAGATATTATACATAATGCATACATGCATATATTAAAAAATTTCCAGGATGTGCCAGGTTCCAAATCGATATCACTGTGCGCACTGGAAACTGGAAGCAACGAGTAAACATTTTGGTGCTAAGGTTCAATAATCGAAAGTGGACATTGCACAACCATACATCTCTGAAAACCCACTATTGAAGCAAAAGCTCTGACGATGCCGTTTTCAGAGTTTTGAAATCCTTTTCTTTGTTATTGACGAGTCATCCTGTCGAAACTTACAACAAATTCTGCATAAATTTGCTAATAAAATCCATAAAAGAAAAATTGAAGTAGAATTGGAGACATTTATTGTGATTTGTCACTTCTGATGACTTGATATTTTTCAAAATCTTGCCCAACGAATTCTTTAATTTTTTATAGCGTTCTCCCATTTGTTTTAAAATAAAAAATTTCAGTTCTATCAATAACTTCTTGCATAACTAAAACCATGACCGTTCACCAATTCCATTGACAAAGTAGAATCTAGAGTTTGAAAATTCTATTCATGACAAATAAACAAAGGGTTACCTAATTTTAATATTACTAGCTAAATAATATATATGACCATGCACCAATTCCATTGACAAAGTAGAATCTAGAGTTTGAAAATTCTATTCATGACAAATAAACAAAGGGTTACCTAATTTTAATATTACTAGCTAAATAATATATGGTACGTCATCATTATAAAAAATATCAACCTATCTTATAGCGAAAAATAGTTTCTGAATTTCAACAATTGGAATTTGCCCTGTCCATGTCCTTTGTCTAAAATACAGGCCGAGTTTAATTATGGGGCGAAATGCAAAATAAAGTTGAACAGAATGTTTCATGTGAATGGATTTGAACTTTCATTTTCATTCCAAACTTAAGCATAAGGATTAGGGGAGCGTCTCTCCGTGGGATTGTGAGTGAAGGAAGCTCAAGGTTTAAAACGCAAAAAGATGCTAGAAAATAGGCGGAGCAGCGATTACTGATGAATGATGATAGTGTTTGTTTCGATCGTAATTAGTCCGTAGCACGAAACTATTATTTTTTCACACGGCAAAACAAGAGTTTTACAAATTCAACAGCGACCAAAAGGAATCTATAATGATATAATAGATTGAAACAAGCAATGAACCTGAACGCAATGTAATCTTACTATTTCTAATATTTCTATAGTCTGGAACTTTTATGCAATTTTGATTTTGTTATGTAAGAATTCCTCTTGATGTTATCGAACTTTGTAGAATAAATACGATCAGTAAACTCTGTGCAATAATAATAATATACCCATTTGTCAGTTTCCAGAAGAACTTACACCCAAGAAAGGCACGATTATGAGTGGGCGTAATGTGATTGATGATGAGTCAAATGGCGTGACCTTACAAAGGATACACGATACACGTCAGTCAGACTCTCATCATTACACACACAAGTTTTGGAAGTTATGAATCATACCTACGGGCATGTAAAAAATGAAGCCGTTGAAACGGTTAGCAATAAATCGCGTATTTTATCGCTATCGTTCTCAAAGAGTCGTAAGTTTTTTTCATGATAATAGCTACATTCCCCACATTGCGTTTAAAAAACCAAAATCGTAACAGTCTCTGGCGATTAGAGTTGAAAAATTTGGATTAAAATCAACAGGATTCCTGTATTTGAACAAAGAAACTTTTGGTTTGTACATTAGAAATGGTAGAGCATTTTATTCCGTGCAGTATGAAGGAACCAACGCGCTAACAGAGAAAAAACGCAAAATTTGGCGATGCTTGTTTTTTTAATGATTTAGCTTATATTATCCTTCATCTAGTTATGTGGCGTTAAGCACTTTTTCATTCTTGTGGGAAAATGGTAAATAAATCATGTGCCAGAAACGAAACAAAATAAAAAGTGCACTGTTGCAGAGTAGAGTAGATATTTAATTTTATTAATTGAATATAGAATAGAATACTTCAGTAGGTACGTCAATATTACATGTAGGACTACAAATCAAGAAAAAAACCTTGACTTTCGTTTCAGCTGGTGATTGGGCTGCCAATCAGATAAGCAACAAGCGTCTCTTTACGACCCCTTGTTTGGAAAAACTGGTAATGGTGCAAACGATGAGTCTGGTATACTTTGAGGCATTTTGACGATTCCACAAGCAATCAATTTCATCCATACTGTACGACAACGTTTGCTAGACGAAATCGTTTCCAGTAACTTGGTGGCTGCTTCCTATTTACAGAAAGTAATCATTAAATAAATAGCATGAAATTGCAAAATTAGCTGCAAAAAACTCTTATGATTATGATATTATTTTTCTTACACGAAGATTTTTGTGCTGATTTGGCTGCAAGTAAAGAACACATCCACTGACAATTTTATCCAACTCATTTTCTTGAACGTCAATAGAATGGAGTAATGGTCCCAAACCCTGTAATTTCGTTGTAAATAAATTCGTGGGTAAAAAGCCATAATGAGTGCCCAAATTTCTTGTACACAGTAGTGACGCAACGTTTCGTGGTCAAATTACCTGAAGTATAGTGAGTTGTAACTTGTATGCCTGCGTATATGTGTAGTACTGACGATTTTTATCTTTAATTTGCTCCCCTTCCTTGGCCAAACTTAAAAGCAGCAAAGATAACTTTGGAAAAGCCTCTTCGATCGTTCTCTTTCGTAGAAAGGTTCCACTACACAAGACATAATGTTTGCAAAAGTTGAAAGGATTTCCTAACCACAAGATAATCCCTTTCGTCAATCCTGAAAAAATACATGATTAATTATGGTACATGCATTAATCTCTATTACTTTTTTTCAATTTTTCATTCAATTCTTGCGACTTTTTCTAACCTTGGAATAAGATTTTGCCAGATGGTATGGGACAAGGGTAGCAAAGAATCTTCATGACTTGCCAATAACTGAACGCCCAAAATTAAGGCATCCATTGAGGTCAATCTAACAATGCGATCTTTGTTTGGATAAGAAATTGACTAAACGATGACATATCCTTTCCACTAATTGCAACACAGGATTTAAAACTTGTTCGCTGTCAATATCTTTTTGGTGACAGTCTCCTTCTTCAGTCTCTTGGATCCCTTCTCCACTCCTTTCAGTTTCCATATTTTTATCTTCCGGTTCCTCACATGAGGAAGCTCCAGTTGCTTGCTGATATGCCAGCATTTTCTGCAACAGCGTTGGCTTCTCTTCAACTTTTCGGTTCAATTGAGTTTTTTTGTCGAAATGACTGTATACCGATTTTAGCAGTGCATAAAACACTTTCACATAAATATGTTGCATGCTTGCACCTCCAAATTCATCAGAGCATCTTTCAAATATCTGATCAACAAGACTTGAAAAATATTCATTACTAAAGTCAAAGTACTGTGCAAGAAATACCATTGCATGCGGACAGTTAGGGTACAGTAGCAAGTTCAGCATTCTAACGCTAATTTCATTTAAAATAAAGCTGAGATTTTCCTTTAAAAAATCTTTCACATCCCGAGGTGCTGACAGGCGCTTCAAAGCTGCTTCCGCAATCTCATTAACTGCTTCTGAATTTTGGAAGCCTGTTCCTGCATGTTCTATTAGTGGGTAGAGGATAACTGGTACAACAGTGCTGGGGTAAATTTGTCCCAGTAAGCCCAGTCCTTCCAAAATGTAAGCTCTCCTTATATCGGCTGCTGACTGAACTGCAGGAATATCTGCTTCTAAATTTTGGCGAACAACTTCCGTCGACTGCATATCCAATAAATAGAGGTATATTTCTGATAAATTAGCAGCCTCAAAATCACTAATTTTTTCAGGATCCATTTCATGCACCACAGGTAGAATAATATTGAACACTACAATAACACCTGTGGGATTTTTAACTGTTTGAAAACTGTTTTGCAGATCCGACAGAATGGAAGTAAACTCGAAAACTACTTCGTCCAGTTCTGAAGTAAGAGCCAAATTTTGACACACACGACATGAGGCAATATACACTGGGTCTGAATTCTTTTTGTTATCAACTGTCATATTTCTAAATTTCCACACCATGTCATTCATAAACTGAATAACGAGAGGGAGAAATGATTGAAACTCTACAAAGGTCAACTTAATTGTTGACAAAGTTGACGAAATTTCGCGCAGGGCTAGAACACAAGCTACTTCGTTTCCAGAATTCAGAGAACTCGTTGCAGAGTTCATCAAGTTTATTATATCACACCATGTCATTCATAAACTGAATAACGAGAGGGAGAAATGATTGAAACTCTACAAAGGTCAACTTAATAGTTGACAAAGTTGACGAAATCTCGCGCAGGGCTAGAACACAAGCTACTTCGTTTCCAGAATTCAGAGAACTCGTTGCAGAATTCATCAAGTTTATTATATCTGTGAAGCCTAGATCCTGCAGTATTCCATCCTTTTGGAGAGCTTCTGCACAACCAGCGGATATTGTACTTTCTTCGTCCTCTTTCATTCGCAGTAAAATGGTCGATACTGAATTGCAACATTTTGGAAGTTGTCTAGTGAAATGAAAAACAGTAAAACTTATAATAACGCACGTAGTTAATTTAAAAAAATCAATATTTAATTTATGTTTCATTCGTTGGTATACTAATGCTCATTGTCTTACTTTTTCCGCAATATTAATTCGCAACAAAATTCGAAAAATGACTTTCTATAGTCGACATCGCTGTTAAGAACAAAGTCTTTGCTTATCAACTCCATAATTTGACTTAACATGCCATCAGCTTGTTGGAGATTCTTTTGGTCTTCAAATTCTACGCTAACTCTTATGGTGAGCCCCATTACGCCAAGAGATTTCTGCAAATGACAATAAAGCACAGATTTAATGAAGATGAAAGATAGGAATACTCAACCATTCTTAAAGGTTGCCAGTACATTTAAATGTTTGTTAGATATATCTGCCTACTTACAAGGACTATTGCTTTAATACTATTTCCACTCGATGGAAGACAAGCTTTCCTTAGACTGGAAACGATCCCAGGGAGAAATTTGTAAAGGACTTTGCTCCTTAATTCGTTGTTGTCACACAACTTTACGAAATGTTCAATTATTTGTAATGTTTTCAGTCTAAGACAAGAAAAGAAAATGTTTCATTTCATACCATCAATCAATCAAGTTTTTAATTTGCCCCGTATTTTGTTATTATCATTTCATTATCTACCTTATAGATTTTGATATAATGGGAGCAACCAACTGAAGCAGAAGGAAGATGGAATGTCCAAAAATTTGCACTTGGTCTGGTTGACATAAAGTGTCCATATGATAAGAAAGGCTATTTAAGGTTACATTTTTAATACATGTAATCACTGCCTCCATTTCCTCTTCGGACATTTGGGTGTCAACTAAAAAAAATCATACCGCTCATTCAATTTTGTACTGGCGATCATTGGTAAGTTTGTACAATGATTAAATTGATTTACAATTTCGTCAAGTTCTAAGACAAGATGGTGGGGTGATACTTCTAAAAGTTTACCTTTTGTAACATTTGTTGCAAGTGCCACAGCAATGTGGAGCTTTTGAAAAACGTTAACAAATATGTCAAAAGATTTGCATAGCTCAGCTTTGTCGAGTAGTTTGGCAAGACTTTGGTAAATTTGAATCCTTTGAGGCTCCCTAATGGATGTAATATTTATAAATGTAATTAATTCTTTCAAAGATTGCATAAATTTTTTTTTAAAATGTNACGTTAACAAATATGTCAAAAGATTTGCATAGCTCAGCTTTGTCGAGTAGTTTGGCAAGACTTTGGTAAATTTCAATCCTTTGAGGCTCCCTAATGGATTTACAACAGAATTATTAATTAATTCTTTTAAAGATTGCATAAAGTTTTACTTTTTTACCATAAATGATGGTGCTAAATGAATAAAAGTACATACTTGAATTTTAATCACTTACTTGTACGTTTTGATAACTTTCAAGTGAATGGCGAAAGGAAATGTTACAAATTCAGATAAATGCACCGGGACCTTTCCTACTTCATTTAGCGCTGCTTCAAAAATTTTAAGATTTCTAGAGGATGGATTTTGAAGCACCTGCGCACAAATAGGCTTCAGGAATGCAAATTCCACGGATTCTTGTTCGGCCTTTGTCCCAAGAAGAATCGTCAGGTGAATCAGGTGATACAAACGGGTTTTTTGGAGTGTCAGTTTCATTTTCAGTCTCACTTCCGGTTTCTCTACTATCTTCACTATTGGTTAGCGACTCCAGGAGTGCCTGCACAGAAGTCTTACAACAACTACCACCAGCTGCGTCATGTTTACTAACTTGATCATCAGTTACTTCACGTAAAAGATCGCTGTCTGCCATTTTGTAGTTGTATTACAACGCTTGAGTCTGAGTGTAAAAACGGAAAGGTTAAGGTTATTAGATGTATTGTTTTTACTTGTACAAATCGTTCGTAGATTCCAGAAACGCCATTTATCTGACGCCAATGATTTCCATCAAATCCTCCACACTACAAGAATTTTCTAAACCACCGTGGTCAATCTAGTCACTAATTCACAACAACAGACACATATAATTCCCCGGCAGCGCAGCGCTGAAACGAAGGAATCCAATCCATGCACTGTGTTCTTCGTCTCGTTGACTCTCGTCTCATCTGTTTCTTCTTGACTTCGCAAGTTTGCATATACATGCACTAAAAATTTGACAGACACGATGAAACCACGTGAGTTTAATACTTAACCTTCGAATTCTTTCTTCCAAGCATAAGTTTTCGAAAAAAATTACATAGTGAATAGCTAAATCTTGCATTGCAATATTGCAAATCTCAAAACTAGCTCACTTGTGTGCGTATATACGTATGATAAATTAATTATGCATGCTCGATTGATGATATCATCACGAAATCTTTATTTTGAAAAAATTGGGGTTTCCCCTTGATATGATTAAATATGAAGAATGAAATTACTAGCTCTAAAATGCCCCTTTTCATATGTCAACGTTGTTTATAAAATTAATTTATTTTTGTATTTGTAATTCGTACAAAAACGAATAGCTTATCGATGAGTAAGAACAAATATTAAAGAACAAAGATTCAGTCCTTCAGCTCTATAAAATTTTACAACAAACTCCTATTATTTCCTACATAATCAATTACAACACTTTCTTATTAAGAAAATAAAACTCCTGCAGTATAACAAGACTACTTGACACTTGATGCATGCATGCATGCACATTTCGCATAAGCATAAGCATTACTACTAGATATTAGGAGAGTCAAACCCTAACTTAATTTTGAAGTTAGACTTTAAATACATCCGTAGCTAACTGCTTCATACTCATTCCTTCCAACTGATAAATTAAATCGGCTGCTGAGGCATCATCATCTTGATCTTGCCAGTTTCTTAGCATACAAAATGGAGCATCATCCTTGTGACTTTCAGCAAAAAATTCAATCTGTAAACCAAAATAAAACGTGGTTGGTTAAGCGTGAGAGCAGGATTAATAATAATTGTTGCAATTTGCAGTTTTTGTCAGAAAATAGTATACCTCATCCGATTTAAATCCAAGTTTCAGTGCCAACTTTTTCCAGTTTTCCCCTAGTCCTTTTGCGACAGAACGCTGCTCATCTTCTGTTAATGGTCGTACCAACTTATCGTTTACTTCACCTTCCTCTTCATCTCCACTTTCACTGACGTCTTTGTTCTCTTCTGGTCGTAGAATTTCATCGTCATCAGCGGTACCTGCCTCCATCACTTGCTCACCGTCAGCAGTACATTCAGAGTCGTGATTAGTCTGTGAATCACTCCCTTTTGGTTTCAAATCATGGGTTTTCCGATTAGCCTAAAAACCAAAAAGTTTTCACATTTAATTTATTTCAACCACGACATTCATATGCAGTTGTTATAAAACATGAAAAATGTCTTACCGTTGGAACATCCTGTGAATTAGGCAACGGTTCTCGGTCAGCGTTTATCTTCTTCAAAACATATTCTAGATAATTCTGAAGAGGACTAATCGGAGCACCTCCAAACATTTGGAAAAAAATCTTGTGAATTGGGCAACGGTTCTCGGTCAGCGTTTATCTTCTTCAAAACATATTCTAGATAATTCTGAAGAGGACTAATCGGAGCACCTCCAAACATTTGGAAAAAATATGGACTCCGGCGAGCCAATAACCTTAGTGCTTTCCAACCGAACATTGCATCTCCCAGAATTCTATAAAAAAGTATTTTTTTGTTTTACAGAACATTCTATTTTCATAACCAGATATAAAAACTTGTAATTATGATGATGATAAATCATTTCATCTCTTACTTTTTCTGTTTCACGTCCTTTTTGGTAGAATCTATTAGTATGCTCATAGGAGTAGGTTCCGATTCCATTTCTTTGAATGCTTCAGCAAAAAACATATCCAGTTGAGGCATAAAATCTCGTGTCTTCATTCTGCACGCTTCAAGATTATCTGGACAAATATTCCATAATCTTGTAAGTTCGGTACTGTAAAGCCAACAAAAAGAGTTGATTTGTTTATATAAACACGCCTCTGAAAGTTTGAAGAATATCAGACAGCTTAAAAAGCTAAAAATGGATTGATGCCACGTACTGGCCAAGAAGGAATTTGTTCTTTTCCACCGCATCTCTAATCGAGTCTCCTATCTGACGCCTACATTTTTTCCTTTTACGAGTCTTTGCATTCTCCTCTGGATTGTCATCGGATATTTTATTATTTGATTTATCACTAGCTTCATCTTCGGAAACGTTTGTACTACTTGCCGACATTGTGTTTGATGGTGCTGGTTTCTTGAATGGTCGACACCCATCGTTTTTCCATTTGTTCCACAACTCTTCTCTCTGCAATAAACCATTGTAAAATTGAAAGAAAAAATATTAAAATTAAATAAAACTGCTAAATATAAACTAATT
>JAANSP010001250.1:0-16147 GCA_036850745.1 Homidia socia
ATTTATTGTAATTAAAATGACGTATTTTATCGTTTTTAGCAAAAATAATTTTCACCTTTTCCAGTTTGCATACAAATATTTTTTCTTTGCTTTCTTGCACTCATTCTTGCATATTATACTCTCTCATTTCATACCAATTTTTTTGATTGAATATACTTGGAAGTGACTTTTGCTCTTACAAGAATGGTTCAGTTATTAATATTACTCGTGCTTTCATGAGTTTGTTTCAATTTAACAGTGATAGTGCTTGTTAAATTAAAAAATAAAACATTTCGCAATGCTTCCAATGAATTGAAAATTCAAGTCTCTTCGTAGAACATTTCACTCTAATGAATCATCATGCAGGTGTTGGTATGTGTGTAGAAGCCGTATTTGGACGCTTACAAACATGTATGTATCCATTTCATGAGTTTAGAAATCGTTCAAATGTTTCATTTTCTACTAAAATTGAAATGTTAGCTTTCAGGTAACTTCTTTTTATTAAATTTAATTTTTGCATTCAAAACCCATCAAATCTGGTTCCTTCTTTGATAAACAATGGGTCGTTGTTAAAGCCGATTAATATCCGTTATTCCAGGAATTCTCAAAATAAAATCAATGTGTGCAATTCAGTTCAAATAAAATTCACTTACGTTAGGATGATCCCCATCCTTTTCTTTATCCAGTGAATATTTTTTCTCATTTTTTCCATAAATTTCCCACTGCTCCATTAGTTACAAGTACACAACATTTTATTGGTCTCAATGAATTTTCAAACAAAGCATCAAAATTTCGATATTTGTATTTTCTCTCATTAACTAATAATATAGTGTGAAGACAATCTACCACCGCCATCTACAAAACCCTTTATATCTACTCATGAGGACTTGAACGTGAAACGAGTAATAGGAGTCACCGCTACGGAGAACCAACATGGTTGTGCCTTGTCAACTTGAAGCCCCTTAAAATGCACCACGACTAGGAGGACGCTTACAGTCACCACGAAAATCTTTAAACAGTCATCATCATAATCTTTAGTCTTCATGTTCACCTTCATTTCGTTAAAGGCTAAGCAAGTCAGCAATTGCAGGTGTGCAAGCCCATTTTCACGAGTTTGCTTGTAGGTACATTACATAGTACACATGTACCTACAAAACATCATATTATACCTTCCTCGAAAATCATACGCTGAGCATCTCTATGTCTATTTTCATTTTTACACAAACAACATTGTATTATCATTATTGCTATTACTCATGCTCAGCCCAATTTTTGCATGTATGTAATCTTTACTCATTTCATTGTATCTAATTAAAAGGATATTGCTATTATTACGTGTTCTTGTATGGCAATCCTATCATTATCTTCTCTGTACATGCATATAATCCAATGAGACTGACCGAGATACTCAAATGATGACTCTCGTGTGAGCACTTGTAAGAAAAAGAAGATGATGATGATGATGACGAGCTAAAGAAGAGAAGAAAAAAAGTTAGACAGGAGGACATACCTGTACAAGTAATCATGCATAACAGTACTGCTCTTCTATCAATTGTCGATGATTGTACATGTTCAGCAGAGTGCCTTTTTTAGGAGAAACCATCATCATCATTATCATCATCTTCAGGATACGATAAGCAACAATAAGAAGAACGTTATATAGGAGGAAGAGACCTTTCTGTGCCATCCATCCTGAACTGAGCTGAACAAGGAAGAAAACCATGAAACACCTATTTAGCCACACCATGATGATCATCAGGATCATCTCGGTCATGCATTATCGTGTCATAGATACCTACCTACTCATACTTATTACGCGTCCGTGTCAGAGATCGTGCTGCTCCTGCTAAAAGTGCTGAACATTGTTACAGCCATCCATAGAGATGTACTCTTATTTTATTATTATTGCAAAACTCTTATTGAATAATGACTGCATTTAAACTGTGAATCCTCTTACTTACCTACCTTCGTACATGTGTACCTTTGTCGATGTAGACTAGTCATCATCATCATGCTGCTGATGACCATCACCACAACACCACCACTCCAATTTTTTGACTTCTTGTGAGGCTAACCATGTTGTTGGGCTAAAAGCAGCCATCTACTTTTTTAATTGTTAACCTTAGTGCAAGAGCAAGTTCATCGTCATATAAGTACATACATGCCTGCCATTTCTTTTAAAATCTAATACATTAATAAAAGGCAAGGCAATGATCCTTATAAGAAGAAGGAAAAGGTACATTTAAAAAACTATATGCATCAAAAGTACCTACGTACAATGTATTTATTGCATTACTAATATTCAAGTCCTAAAAATCATGCATGTTTCTACTAGTTTGTGCCCTATGTAGTCCAACTGGATTTTCATGTGTTGTGTATGGGTAAATAGCAACACAACACAAGAAATAGGTATTGGCTATGTGTTTTTTTGATGATGATAAAAAGTCTTTTTAGGTTTATAATAATACGTAAGGCAACATCATAGTAGCACAACAATGGCAACACTTGGTCTGCCTGGACTTGTTTGTTGATTCACTGCTTGCAAGCAGCAGAAAGCAAGCAACTAAGCACTAGCAGCAGTGCTCGTCTTATGGGCATAGCAGCATTGATAAAATCACCCGAAATGTAGAAGTGGACTTTTTTTGCGTTTTCATGCGTCTTGCGCTCCTAGCATATAGGTATAATATCACAATACCGTATTCAATTCTACGAAGAACACAATCAATAAATCCCGAGAGAAAACGAGGTACGCTAGAAGCGGTAAAAAATAATCGCAATGGTGTGCTTATGATAAGCATGTACTTCAACTTGATTGTATGGAAGAATAACCCACTTTATAAAAGGACATGAAATTTCGCAAGCTGCACTACTCAAGGAAAGTTTTTTTTAATTTCGTTTCGAATTTTTATGTCGACATTTTTTGCTGACTCATTGCTCCCGGATCTGACCAGGAAAAAAGAGGACTACAATTCTGCTATTTTATTTTTAAGTAGACAGACAGACAAATTCACTTTTCACAAGTATTTACAACTTTTTTCTCTTCTACTACCTCTACCCCATTCTCAAAAAAGGTTGTTATATCATGTTTGGTGTGTCTAAAGAGAGAGAGACATTGTAATGTGCATGGCAGTCAGGCAAGTCTCACAGTAATATTCAATGCTGCTGCTGCTACTACTACTTACTTTGGTTAGGTCAGATTACTGAATGTCTAGTTTTTGAGGAGAAGGCAAGACAGGCTTCTAATAGGCAAAGTAAGCAAGGCAAAGCATACAATGTCTTGTTGTATCTTTGCCATGCTTTTTAACGTGAAAATTCACCAGTCCAACATGAGAGAAGGCAAGTTTGCCCTCGTGAAAAGTGGTTCCTGCTCTCAGTCCAGTTAAGGATTTCAACTACTTGAGATGAACAGTCAGAGCAGTCAGTAGCACCCAGAGAGACAGAGCTAGTTCTATACAGACACACTTGTTCTTCTCGACAGCAGCAGCAGAGAGGCAGCCGAAAAAAGAAAAGGTTGGTTGACTCAGTTTTGTTGTTGGTTTGGAGTACCTTTTTTACCACAACCAGCAGCAACATAACAATAATAAATTGAAATCGTAGGGAGAAGAGAGGCATCCATAATACTTCAAAGCAGAGAGAGAGAGAGACTACTGCTTCTCAAATGCATAACAGAAAATATTTTTTTGGAAACAAGTCGTTTTTTCTTCTCTCCCCACTTCTTCTTCTCCTCTGCTGCCTCTTCTAGTACAACAATTTATATAGGTATGAGCGCAACTTGTGATATTGTTTTGTTTTGGGCTTTTTAGCTTTTGCTCTTGTGTGTGCCTAAAAAATGGAATATAAATACACGTTCAAGTAGAATGTGAGCACACTCACTCACTACTCCTCACTTGACTTGGGTAGGCATCGCACTACACAAGTTGCCCTATTGTTGTTTTCACGTTTATTCTCAAATATCCACATGAATATTATGTGGTATACATACTTGTTATCATCCTCTCTCACCATAACACCGTCATTGCACACAGGGGCAGGATAATCTTATCGAAATGCAGGACTCTTTTACTTAGCGAGGGATAACATGTTATTATTATTACGTTGTATATATATGATGAGAGTGCAACTCACAGGCAATATGTGAATCCATTTGGAGGTTTCAGGTTTTTTCTCTCTCTCTCTTTTCGTAAAGGAATAGGGTAACACAGGTTTTTTGTATGTGCTCATAAAAGAAAAAACCATGTATGTACATTGTATCACTCGTCTCTCCTCCACACAAACACTCACATGCATGCCAGCAGAAAAAAAAGACCAGGACAAAACACTAAAGCATACATTGTACTAGTCTGCTTTTACATGGGAAATTGTCTACATGCTTGCACATAATCGCTTCAATGTGCTAGCAGAGATGTTGTTGTGTGATACTATAAAAAAAAGTTGCAATACTAGTATCACCACTACTCGTGAAAGAAAATCACAGACAGACAGGTGGCAAGAAGAGCAAAGAAGTGCAACCACGATTAATTTATTTTGCATTTCACTTAGCTATTACCAGTTTCACTGTGTCGATCTGTGTGTGATGAGTGTGTGATAGTAGTAAGTGTGCATCAAGAGGTACATAATCGAGCAATAAGTGATCATTGCTGTTGTTATGTATAATTCAAAGAATTGTGGCCGATTCGAATAGTTTGATTACAGCTTTTATTTTTTTTCGGTGAATGTAACCGCTAAAAGGAGAAATTTTCATGAAATTTCTGTTCTAGATAGAAATGCCATTGTGTAGTGAATCGGTTTGCGGCAAGATAATATTTGCCTTTTTCGGTGTTTAAAAGAAATGTTGGCAAAATGTTTTGACAAGCAAAGCATAGATTTGAAAGAGAACNGCATAGATTTGAAAGAGAACCCGGAAACAAAAAAAAACATGGTAAGCTCTTGAGAGGTGACACTGTTATGTCAAGTAGAAATAATATTGCTAATGAAATAAAAAAGTAGAGCACGTGCTCGAAAAGTATAGAGAATTCTTTGGAGAGAAGTTAAGTACTAGCACAAAAACACAATTAGCAATCAAGGTCATCAAGTACAAATCCAATGACTATTGGAGAGAGAAAGAATATATTCGTGTGATTTTTTTTATTTAATGCATGACATGTCCTACCACTTTTGTCATGGCCAATTTAATTCTCATGTGACAATAAAAGTCTTTAGAGCAAAGTTCAACCATTTAGCCAGTTTACTACTGTATTTAAATATGATGTGCATACTAATTCTGTTATAAACGAGGTTGTTTAATAGTTGACTACAGCATATCATTTTCATAAATCAATCCCATGATTATGTCTGATGTCTCCTTGTAATAATTTTGACTTTAATTTGCTTTCCAGCTAAAGGGAACTGGTTGACAGTTTGCCTTTTCAAAAAAGAAACATCATTTTCTACTTAATAAATTAATCAACTGCCAGACAGTTTACATTGTTTTATTTATCAGAGAAAAAAACGCTGTAAGTTTGTAGTGACTTTGTTGTCGGTTTGTGTTGAAACCGTGTGAGTGAAACCATTTTACAAGTGACTTAATTTGTGCAAATGAAACTGTTTGATTGAACGTGAACTGACTCGGTGCAAAATGTGAAAAGTTAACTTTATATACTGTTTTCGTGGCAGAACTCTAGAAAAACATTTGTTCTTGTTCTACACAGGTTAATGCAAAGTGGTTGAAATGGGAACATTATCCAGTGGCTAGTTTGAGCGAACAATGATGATAGATAAATATATCAAATCATGTAATTGGCAAGGTCCGCTTTAAAATGCAACTGTGATGGGGACGGCGACTAGGATTTTCTACGCTATTTTAATTGCGTACCTAGTCCAGCTCGACACTTTTCCCAGTGTCGTTTCCTCTCCCACACCGTCCTTCTTCTGGTCAACTGATTCCTCGGCGTCAACAACAACGTCAGGTCAGCAAGATGGTCAGGCTGTCAACACCAGTTTTAGTCCTTTCGACAGTGAGTTTCTTGGAAATGATGAACTCTGTCATCCAAAATGTCACTGCCTGGATACATTCTTTGACTGCAAGAAGCGTGGACTCACCGAGTTTCCGGCAAATTTCCCCGATTGGGTTGTGACGCTGTAAGTTTCAAAATATTATTTTTTCCTAATTAGATTTTACGTTAGATTAAACTTATTGTTTATGCACTACTTTCATTGACTCATTTCTGGTTGAAATGAAATTAAATTTGATTCACGGAGAAATTGATTTAACAAACGAAAAAACCATCTCTTCAAATTCCTGCAGAAATAATAACCAAATACCTCAAATATTTATTATTCCTCATTTAAATTCTCATAAATCTCTTTAACCAGATAAATATATCATGAATTTCACGTAATTACGACATCTAAAAATACATTCAGAATTTTTTGCCTTTTAAATAAATTAACTTCACTCTGACCGGAAAAAACACCTTTAACAACTTTTCATACGCAGTGAACTTGTGTTTATAGTTTATGCACTCGCAATAACAGCACTAATAGCCCAACAAAGTTTTTTTTTTACTTTTTGCTAAATTAGTTCCATGAAACCACATGTGCAAAAATGGTACATGGCATTCCTTTTATTTCATTCAGAGAAACAAACGGTGATGATAATGATAGTATTTGCCAAAAATGCATTAAACATAAAATAGCAAGTTGTTTTGTAACGATGTTTACTTGCAACTAAATGAGTTCCCACATGGTATAATAAATACTTATTATGAGTTTGCTAGCTACATGTATCTCACCATCACCACCACCACGTACGTACGCTATTCATTCAATAACCTAATATGCAATTGAGAAAAAATGAAGGCCATTGCCAATGATGATGATGATGATGAGGGGACACCGTTGTAGTAGACATGATGGTGCTGCACCGCGCAAGCTGTTATTTGCTCCTGCTATTAACTTGCATGTGTGCACAATTTCATTCTGCAAAGAAAAAAAATGTTCGCAATGAATATGCGAGAAGCATAAAAAATGTATCACTTCATTCATGTATCCGGCTGCTGTGGCTGCTGCTGCTGCACCTACCAGAAGTGTAATAGCAGTGAACGATGTAATGATGGCAAGAAATGATGATGATGTTGATGATAATAGTAATGATAATACAACATGGTATCATTCACTCTACCTACAACAATTTTGTACATCAAATTATATTAGAATACCTATACAACAACGAGTTGTAGTAGTAGTAAAGTAACACGACAAAAAAATGGCAAAACACTTTTCTGCCTTGTTATATAGAAAATGCAGGAGGAAAATAATAATGAGCATAATAATAAGTTGTTATAATGTAGTAGTAGTAGTAGCATGTAGGTACGAGATGATGATGATGATGATTGCTTTGGCTGAGCCTTGTTTCATCCGCGTGTGATGTTGTTGGTGATTGTTGGTTTCTGGTGCGGAGTCATGCCCAGTTTTTGCTGCTGCAAAGTTCACTTTCTCGCCAAATGATTATTGAGTAGTCTTACATTCGAATGATACCAGGTAATTTACTTCTTGTTTTGATTACGGGATCCCAGAGTAAACTAGCTTGGCTTGATCTTATTGATATTTTCATTGTTATCATTGTGAATACTGTTGTGATCATTACTGGGTCTGTTTGCTTCTGTGGGATTTTTTTTGTTGAGGTTATTGCAGATTATTATTGAGATTGTAGATTATGATGTAAAAGTGGCATTGCCTTGTCCATGTCTTGTTTACAAGAGATTCTTTGGTTTGTTTGTTTCGTAAAAAGTAACGGTTGTCAACGGTTGCTTTAATGATGACGGTAGTACTAAACCATGCTTTTATGTTTGTAAACGGAACTTAAGATAAGACGACATAATATTTTGTTAGTTTTTATGTGCAAATTATGAACTCAATGACATCCTGAAAAGACGACGGTTGTTGCAGTATTACATAAAGCAGTTGAATTCTCATTGTTTGCCAACATTGCCGTTGTGTGGTATTTTTGCTTTGATCATAATTTTGTTATTTTGTCCTGTTCCGCACTTCAGTTTTGCTTACGTAAAAATGGGATTGAATCTCTTTTATAACAGGATGCATACTGTCTACCAACCCACCTAGTGGTTCAGGAGACATTATCTAATAACTTTGTAATACGATAATTTTGTTATGTAACAAACATCCCACATTTCTCAACTTTCTACATTTGTTATCATTTTCGCTGTTTGTAATTCAACTGAAAATGAAGTGATAAATATGTACATGTTCAAAGTTGAAATGAGAGGTCTTTTTTGATTAGAAATACGAGAGTGTTTTATCACTTGTTTCATACTTTATTTTCCTGTGATTTATGCATATAGGAAGCTAGCTTAAATGCGGCTGATAATTTTGTTGATAACATGATGTTGCTTGTCACCACGTGCATGTTCAAAATATCCTGCTTTCATATAACACTCAGTACTCACTGTCACCTAATGAGTTTAATTACAAAACTTGAAAGCATCTCTGATAATAATGATATTATTATTGTTATTAAATTTCAACAAATCGTCAGGAACAGTAAGCTGAAACTGCATTTCACAAAACAAACTCAATGAAATATTTAATGAGATCATTTTACGAAGAATAAGAGTTCAAATATTATTTTCGAAACTTTGTTTGTTCTGTTAATGTAAACAAAATATTTTTTCTAAAGAAAATTTGTTTCTGACAACTTGAATACAAGCAAGCTCAGTGATGGACCGTTTTATGAATAAGCTGTAATAAACTTGATAGATTTTGAAGTGAAAAGAGCTCCATAAAAGCAGCATACATGAATATTTGAGTCATGCACAAAAACCTTAAGCATCATGCAATATTCTGCAATGCTGCATCTACAAAGAGTCGACATTAAAACTGAACGTAAAATGCAAAATGTAAAGAACATTTTAGTATTGACGTTCCCGATTCCCCTCGTTTTCCCAAAGTATTATTATTCCTTTCATTGTCCACATCTTTTCTTTAGCAATGACAATAGCCACATTTTGTAGATCCCAAATCGAATCCCATCATCAGCAGAAGAATCCCTACCTAACGTCTATTCATCCACATTTAGCCATTCTCGTTTTGAACATCCGTCTTCCAAATGATTCGTACTGAAATAATAATAGTAGTGAAGACCTTAGTGTTTCCACATTGCGTCCAAAATTATTACAGCATTTAATACCTATCTATTCATCCACATTTAGCCATTCTCGTTTTGAACATCCGTCTTCCAAATGATTCGTACTGAAATAATAATAGTAGTGAAGACCCTAGTGTTTCCACATTGCGTCCAAAATTATTACAGCATTTAATACCTGTAATAAAATAATAATGTGAACGAGCACCAATACCAATAGTTGTGCACCCATACGACCATTATGGTAGCAGTAATGTCCTCCCCGAAATTACAAAAGCTTCTGGAGGAATTGTACTACTCCATTACTCTTATTCGTATCAATAGAATGGTCCTTTTTTGTACAAAAGAAGATTTTCTTTTCTTTCAAGATTTCTTTTCACTATAGAATTTCTCGTTCCCATTCTTTTATTATTGGATTCTCAACAGCAGCAATGAGTACCTTCTCGTGAATTTCTACCAAGAAGAGTGACAGAAATATGAGGGATGCAAAGACTACTTTAATTAACACGATGTCAGTTTTTTGTAAAGTAAACATTTATTTTCCTTAAAAAATCTACATTTTATTATCGTCCAAAGTACATTCCGAGTCGGTGCTAATTCTTCAAATTACAAGCAAGACAAAAAAACATTTCACGAAATTATGTTACAGATTGTTATGCGAACATGAGAACATAATTGAACATTTCATTTTACTTGAGTTTATGTAGGCAGTACGAAAAGTTGTTTGTTTAAGTGAGGTTAAAATTATGCATTTCTCTTTCCTTTCCAAAACCCCCAACCCTCTCACCTTTTTTTGATGTGGTCTAAGATAAAGGGTTGCTGGTAATGTGCTGGTGCTGTGTAGTGTGTACTGTGCTGTTGTGCACACTTGAAGGCAAAATTATGCGAAAGCAAACATCTCCTCTTGCATGTGTGTAATATCAGTTTATTAGCAAGGAAAAATTTGCCTTGCGAAAGATTAAATATTACATGAAAGATGATGACGAAGAGGTTTATTATTACAATGTTGAGTAGCAGACTGTTTGAGGTATTTTTGGCTGTGTAATCTCTTGGAAGTATGCAAGTGTAACTTTAAACCTTTTGCTGATGAAGGAAGTATAACTTGAACGTTATAATATTTAGTTAGATGATTAAGTTAAAATTGCTTAGTTAAAGTTTTAAATTACTGGGGATTTTCCACTGGACTTAAATACTCCTCTTTTTATGGTTTTACATTGCTTTGCACTTACAAGCGTGACATTCCAATTATAACCATGTAAAAATGGTCATGTATACATACGTAATAAATATAATTTTGTTACTACTTTTACAACTCAAGCAAGCTTGTAAGTAGGTAGTTACATAATTATATCTATTACATCGAGAAACACCAAATGTTTGACATGAGATAGTTGTTCAATCATTAAGCCCAGTAATATCATGTCACTTGGCTAGAGCTAGTAAAAATTCCGTTTCTAATGGAATCAATGAATTGCACCAATAAAGCTTCATCAACATTCCTCTTCTTCAAAAAAAATCCTCCCAACGGTCAAATTAATAGCCTTTTATGTTCAAGACAAGTGGACTTTGTAGCGACGAATGAGACTCGAAAAGACTGAAACTCTGCAAAAATAAATTGTACTACTTAAAATATCATCATAACTTAATGCATATCAGAGACACTTTGTCTATGTGCCTATTCATTACTATTATGCTTCACATATTCATTATTTAATTATAGGACCAAAAGTGTTTGCTCGACACCACTAACTACTACCACTGCTATTACTGTAATAATGGCAACACGAGTGCTTTTTCTGTAGAGCAATACGGAAATGTGATATGCCATGTGTGCACTACTTTTATGTGTAATTTCTATAGAAATAAGAGTGACCAGTTCTTCATTTAATCCATCAGCCAATTTGCCTTACAAGCTTTGCAAGCAGTACCTCCACCATCACAAGTGCCACTTCTATAGCTCATAGCCTGCATTACTTGGAATGTTGATTAAAGACCTACTTTTTTACTGGCAAAAGATATGAAGAGTTTCCAAAAAATAATCCTATAAGCCTTATTTCCTCCGCTACTCCTACTACAAACATATATATATCTCTCTTTTAATGTTAAGAACCAATAATGTAGGTAGGTATACACTGAAGCACACGAAGAAGCTATTTAAAATTCCACCATAATTTTATTACGGGCACTCTGTATTATTATTATTAATATGAAATTTCAGCCTTTATGTGTAAATATTCACTTACGGGGTTATTATTACCGTTTGATATTTACCGAAGAAAATGGTTCTGGTTTTGTTCCAGCAGAAAAAGCAAGTGAAAGGCTTTTTTCTTGTTTAAAAAATGTAGCAGGAAATTGCAATAACATCAACTAAATACGTTACGAAACTAGGCTCTTTGATAACACATGCCATGTAGCTGTTAATATAGCTTCTTCCTGTTGAGGATATACTGATGACGATGATGGTGATGATGCAATGTAGCAGTAGCAGTAGTATAGCCAATAGCTGGTTGTAATAGAGGTTCCACTGGCACGTTACATACCTCTCATCGTACGACGACATACTATTTTCAGTAATTGGCAATTGGAAATCGTTCTCGCTTGTACCATGTCATACTGTCTTTCATTCTTTCTCTTTCTCTCTTTCCCTGAAATGTCAACTGACATTCTTTTCTTTTTACTGTTCCTCACATTTTAACAGGATGGCAGTATAAAATACAGGGTTGGAAGAGGAAAGAGGAATTTCATAGTATAGTGGTAACGGGGCTCTAATAAAACCTTCGCCTTCACTTGGTATTTACAGTCATCCCATTGAATTCCTTTTTTGTTGGAATAACGAAGGATAAAAATGTTGTCATTTGGTTTCTATCTCCCACTCACTTGCTATCTCTCTATCCTGCTATCTCTAACTTTCTATCGCTCACTTATGGAATGTCATTCAACAAAAGTCAGTGTGGCAAATACAAGACTCATGCTGCTACATTTTCACCGTTAAAGTAAATGACGTGACGTTATACACCAACTTGCCTTGTCACCGTTATTATTATCGTTACAGTTTTATATGTATATCATGAAGTCACTCAATGTTTCCTTTTTTCTTCTTTCTAAACTTCCATTTCCTGTCAGTACGCTTTCTCAATTTATATCTGCCTTGTGCAAAGAGATGCTGGAGAAATTATAGTTCTTTCAAACCACTTTTGCTTCAAACAGCAGCGTACTCGCATTCTAAATCAGATGGAGTGCATGTAGTTATGGAGTGGAAATTCTTATTTGTTAGAAAACATTATTGTTTTAAAAAACATGCACCTATTTAGTCTTGAGTATATTGTAATAGGCTATTGTAGTTACGGGAAAGAGTTTGCTAGGACACATGATGATGATGATCAACATTACAGTCTCGACATTTATTATACTTAATTATTATTACCAAATTACTCAATTAAAGAAAGAAGATTGCTGTGTACTCAAGTCTCCTTGGAATTTCATCCAAGAAGCAGGGAAAATATAAAGCAAGCATGTCACCATCATCATCATAAAGAAAAACACAATAGAAAGAAGAGAAAGGAACAATGCCTCCATGTCTGGCTTGGCTGCCGTTAGCCTTGCTGCTGGTATATAGCACTGATTAGCATCACTATACATACCATCAAATAATATTACACTGTGAAAAAGTATATAGCAAGAGAGCAAGCAAAAAAGTAGGAAATATAATAATAGTAAAATTATTACACCATTTTTGCATGTAGGTATAGATTCTCACAGCAAAGTACATATACCCATTATATCTATGCAGCTCAAGTGTTTGCCAGTTTCTTCCTCTACACTTACTCCATACTCTTTTTTACTTTTGCTATCTGTTTCTTCCATTTGGCTCAACAACTTTTTTGTGATACGTTTTTTACTCTTCCTGGGAGAAAATGTCATTCTACTGCTGCTGCTGCTGCTGTTACTGTTGTTTTGTTAAAGCACCATCATTCTGCTATTTTTTCTCTACATTTTCGCACCAAAATCAGACAGCGTGTTTCAAAAGGGATGCCCCTATTGTTATTGCTGCTGCTAGTACGCTACAGTAAGTCACTTATCTCAATATTGGCATGCACTACTTACTTATCAGCTTAATATTAATAATAAAAGAGCTTATAATATGTATGTGTATTATGTGTCCTTGTATATATTTCCATAATGTAAGAGCACACGGTATAAACGTCTAAATTTGCTTTCTGGAGCACTATGAAAGCATTTTTTGTAAATGAAATTAAACTTTAAACTATTTAATGCTTCTTGGTGAATTTGCTCAAAGCATTTTTTTAAAGTTAACGTTTTTATCTTTTGAGAACTCATAAAAAGAACTCAGGGATAGAAAACGGGCTTAAGAAATGAATCTATATTTTATTTAATTTTTTTTAAAAATAATATTATCAACATAAAAATATATTGTGTTGGTGGCTATTTCATTCTTCCTTTTTGTCTTCAAATTTGTACAAAAGTTTGGAATCCCCTAGGGATTCAAAAAGAAGAAGAAAAAAGTTGAGATTTTTTGTTGGTCTTTACAATTTTTCTCTACTCTTTTTTCCACCGTTACATATATAGTCATTTTTAAAAACGTAGTAAATGGTAATATCAGCATATGAGCTGAATTTTTAAAGGAGCAGTTAAATAATCATAATATTATATTATATACTGCTGATGCTGTTTGTTGTGGCTACCCCAGTAAAAATGAATTGCATAGTATAATATGTACATTCATTACAATAGTTTTACTTACAAAATAGTTCAAGTGTTCTAATAGCATTTTTCTTTACACCCTGCTGCTTTTTCTCCATATACGAGCATGAAAAATATAAACCGCTATGCAATAGAAACAGAATAATTACATACATATTTTTTACTTTTTTGTATAAAAATACAAGGAAAAATGTGTATCCTCTATTGTAAAAAATAATGTTTTTTCTTATTCTTCTTCTTCTTTACTCTTACTATTCCATATCGCTACGAAACGAACCCTAAAAGTTATAAACTTTGTGATTTTACAACAACTGGAAGTAGGCACATACACAAAAAGGCATGTCATGTCATGAAGAGAAGAAGGGCGCAATATCACAGAGTACATTATAGCAAGTAGCATACATATATATTACAAAAGTACACACAAGTAGGGACTTTGTTATGCGTATGAACAATTCAAAAGTGTTATTACTCCAGCAGATGCACATTTTAGATGATATTCCCTCATATTTGATATTATGATACCGTCTTCCTCATCTATTACTTACTGTAATATTAAGTGCCTTTATATAGATATATGGATAATATTTCTAATATATAGAATGTGTATAGTTAGATATATGGATTTATATATTTCTATACATTGTCTACGTATAACTTGTTTGTTAGTAGTAGTAACGTCTTACACAGATCGTTTAACAATGTTGCCCCTCTCTTTTCTTCTACTTACTATTCTTCTCCCTTACCGTCGTTTTTCTGTCTTGTAAGAAGGGAGATGAAGAAGGCTAGGCAGTTCTCAGAGATGGGCTGTTGGTGGTGTATAGCGTATTTTGCTTTAGAGAGAACTCACATCAATGCAATTGCTTTGCTCTCAGTCTCCTGCTTGCACAAACATCTTCTATTATTTCATTTGGATCTACTAGAAGCAACCCCCACCACCAGAACTACTACTTGGTACAAAGTATGAAAAGTGATGTGCTGATGATACTACTTTGATATGTTCGATGGGCTGTTGCATAATAGCAATAAGAAGAAGAAGTGCTTGTTGTTATGCATGTAGGTAAATGTGATGTAGTAAATAGGTAAAGAAATGCACACACATTTTATTTAATGCGTAGGCATTTTTCTTTACAACCACCACCACTATTTCTACTACTGTTTCTGGCGATGAGGCGAAGACGAACAAGTGAAGTGAAGCAGTAAAGCAGAAGAAGTGAGTGAGAGGAGAAAAAGAGGGAAGAGTGAAGGAAAGGAAAAACCACTGAGCTTGCCCATCATCTTTTACATGATTCTTACTTGGTTATTATTATTATTATTCCACTTTTAGTGAATGCTCCCCCATTCTAGCCTTCTTCTTCGTTTTTCCTTCTTCTGGCCGCTCAGATTCCTTTTTTTGAGAAGTTGAAATGTTAAGCTTGAAAAGTTGAGAGAGGACAAGCAAAGCAAGCTCGCGTGTAGAGGTAAATGTAAAGAGGAGAGGACCCTCGTACTACTCCACTACCATAATATCTTCTTTTTCCAGCAAACAACAAAAGAAAAAAATAAGGAATGAAAGAAGAAGAAAAAGGAAGGAGAGCGAGATGTACTGCATTACTACTGGAAAGGTCTTAATGCATCATATAGCATGCCATTCTTCTTTGTCGTTTTCTTCTCATTTTGCTGTAGATATTCTTCTTTTTCCGTCCTTTCTTCTTCTTTTTCTTTTCTGGAGTTTATGTTGCTGTTTGTTGTGTAGGGAAGAGATGGACGCATTGGTGATGGAGGATGGTTTGCTCGGTTGGTTAGTTTGATACACAAAAGCTTTAGGAAGTACAATGCAGTTTTGACGATGACGAAGAGCTGTGGAAATGGAGATGAGGAGAATGAGATGTGAACGAGAGGGAGTTTGTCGGAGAGGAGAGAAGTAAAAGATGCGACGGTGGTTGTTGTGGAAAAATGGAAATAAATACAAAGGGACGTTATGAGACACAAGAAAGAGGAGAGAAGAAGAAACTGAAACTGAAAGGTTCTCTGCTGCTACTGCTGTCTTCTCTGAATAATATTCAACGCTGCTTCTTTTTCTTGCAGTATTTATTGTTATTTTTATTATTGTTACTACCACCCTTGCAGGAGTAAGCAGGGAAACTTTCTGAGTAATATCAAGACAAAAAAATATTTCAACGTTTTCTATTGATACCCTCAAATACTTATTCCTCCTCACAGCAAGTGTTTGAAAAGGGGACTTTTGTGAAAGAAGGATTACTTGGCATATCATTTCTTTGTAACAAAAATAGCTTATAAAAATTACCAAGAGTTAGTAAGATGAAT